>BCLG01000718.1:28801-118744 GCA_001602295.1 Zoysia matrella | reverse complement strand
TCAAATAGGGGCTAAAGCTCTTCATGGTTTTGAAACTCTGTACTGCCCATTTATTATGTGTATTGCTAAATAAATATTGAAACTTTTTGTAAATATTATTGGGATCACTTTAAAGGCAACCACAATGTTTGTGAACAATTTAGTACATAAGGGTGGGCCATTGTGTGAGTTTTTTGTTTCTAAGTTGCACAATGTGTGAGCAACAACTAAAACCAACTAGCAAATAAATTTTTTTGTCAAACTCCAGTGAGAAAAGGAAAAAGAGAGAATAACTATTTTGTATTGCTTATGGTTTAGCCATAGCACTAAGACAACTTTAGTTGTTACATTCTTATTGATAACTTTCACAATGCTTGTGATCTACCTCAAAGAATATTTTATAGCTTATGATCCACTTTTTGTATATATTGTGGATGCCCTAATAGTTATCATAGATATTATCCTCTATACTTTTTATACTACACCAACCTTTATTTTGTGCTGAAATTTGAATCATTTATAGATATTTGTTGTATAGGAGTACATAGTATATCTACAGAAACCCATCTCCAATTATACTGTCAAAGCGGAAAATAGGAAAGCAATCCTCAATTTATGATTTCTTTGTGGAAGTAAATAACTATTCATCTCTAATGGTAATCAACAACACAAAAAAAAAGGCATGATCTACCAACCCACCATCCGTAGCAGCCCAGCCGAGATGGAGATCAGCAGCGCGACGCGCCGGCATTCAAGAACAGCCTCGTCATGAATCTCATGATCTGGTGACCGCTGGCGCATGGTTGTCGTTGCCGCGTCGCTTTCGAGCCCCCCACTTTTGGAGGCCCACGTACAAGCCCCAGGCGCGACGCCATCCGTCACAAGGGCGCAGGCGGCCGGCCGGCATCCTTGTTCTTCTCCTTCTCCGCGTCTTGGCTGGCTGGCTGGCCTCCTCTGTTCGTTTCGGTTTCTCGGTTCTGTTCTCTGCGCGCCGCGGCATGGAACCTCCGCGGCGACCAGCATGGCCTGCTGTTGCCGTCGTGATGATGGCTACGCTCACCGCCGCAGCGGTCGGCGTCGCCTCCGCGATCGCGGCAGAATTGGTCGAGGAGCGGCGGACGGTGGGCATGACTCTCCTCCCGGACGCCGCGACAACGGGGGCAGGTGAGTTCACTGGGCAGCATTTCTTCCCCTCCTTCCCATGGTGCCACCGCCATCTGCTGGCGGCGTGATCGGCATCTCCAACCCACCACATTATGTGTCTGTGCGCATCTGCAGTGTGCCTCGACGGGAGCCCGCCGGCGTACCACCTGCATCGCGGCTCCGGCGCCGGCGCTCGCAGCTGGCTGCTCCAGTTCGAGGGCGGCGGGTGGTGCAACGACGTGCCGTCGTGCGCGGAGCGGGCCGGGACGCGGCGAGGATCCACACGGCTCATGACCAAGCTCGAAGTGTTCTCCGGCATCCTCAGCAACAATCCGGCCATGAATCCAGGTACCGTCTTCTTATCTTCCTCTCAGTTCGAACTCGGAAAACGAAAAATCATACGTAAATGCCAAGAAGTATCTTTCGTTCATTCATACTTCGACGTGAATTAAAAACCTTAAGCCATCAATTATAGATTTCTTACAAGCAACAGCGTGTGTTGGCGTTCATGATGGTACGGTTTGCTTTTGCGAAAAGTTGATAGCGAAATTGACAATCTCAATCGGGTAGGTAGCACGAACAGTTTGCATTTATCTAGGTCCATGCATTTCTCTCGCGAAATCAAGCTCAGGGCCCTACAAGTATCATTAGCTTAGGCTGGCATACGACGCACAGCGCTTCCGTTTCTGGCCCACGTTCATCAGCTTCAGGTCCACCGAATTTATTTTGGTCCTTGTCTAAAACATAGTTCAACGCAAATTTGGGTTCAGTAACGGTAAGAAAATTCCTGTTAAAAATATGGCGAAGATTTATATTCTCTCGTTTTATAACCAGATAATTTATCTGGTATTCATTTCTGAAGAGAAAAAAAAATCTTCAGCGGTTTTAGACATTTTATTAAAAGTTAATTTGCTATCCTGTCTGTCATTGCCCACTTGTTTCGCTCAGGAAATAACCATTTTGTAACTTATGTTCCTGTTACCACAATGACTACATCACTGTTCTTTTTGTTTTGGTGTGTGAATGATCATGAAATTCTTTAAAGTTATAATGTGGATTTTCATCATATTTGGTGAGAGTTTTTACACGTTAACACCGAGTTTGCAAAAATGTTTACAGATTTTTACAATTGGAACCGTGTGAAGCTGCGTTACTGCGATGGTGGATCCTTCACTGGTGATTCAGAATACACAAACGGAGTATGCTTCCCTAGCTGACATAATTCAGGCCTTATGTTGAACGTGTTATTGTGGAGTATAAGTTTTCCTGTGTTTTGCAACAGTTTCATATTGTTTGGTGTTTGCCATTTTTGCAGTCGTCAGTCCTCTACTTTAGAGGTCAGAGGATATGGGATGCTATTATCACTGACCTCCTTCGGAAGGGCCTTGCGAACGCCGATAAGGTTCTTAAATTCTTCTAGAAACCTGTTATGTCTGTCACTGCGGTATTCCATTTTTCAGATTTATGGAGGCAACTTCTTTTCAACTCATGCATCTCCATATTTCAGGTACTACTTTCAGGCTGTTCAGCAGGAGGCCTAGCTACATTCTTCCACTGCGACAAACTCAAGGAACGTCTAGGAGGCACTGTCACGGTGAAATGCCTGAGTGATGCTGGATTTTTCCTTGATCTGTAAATTGGAGGCTTAAAAAACAAAAATTCGTTCGGACTTGTTTACTGGATCAAGTGTGTGAACTCTGATTTCCATTTCTTTTTCAGGAGTGACATTTCCGAGAGCAATACCATAAGAACATTCTTTAGCAGCCTAGTCTCATTGCAGGTTTGCTTCTTTACAGTCTCTTGCTAAATCGAATTTGAGAATATTCAGTAATATTTCAAAGTCACGAACTTCATAGCAGGGTGTTCAGAAGAATTTGAACAAAGGCTGCCTGAATTCAGCAGAGTATCCATACCTGGTATAAGTTCAATGAGATTCTTTGTTCCCCTTCAGAATGCTAAGTGAGTATTGACAAGTTTCAGTTATTGCTAACCTGCCCAACTCTTTATGCAGTGTTTCTTTCCTCAGTATGCACTTCCAAATATCAGAACCCCATATTTCATCTTGAATTCAGCTTACGACGTATATCAGGTAACAAGGGCGAGCCCACTTATCTTTAGTACCTTGTAATGTGTAATAACGCTGGTTTAACTTTCCTGTCAGTTCCACCACATTTTTGTGCCCCCTTCATCTGATCCTAGAGGGCAATGGAGCCGCTGTAAGTCGGATCCTGGTGCATGCAGCACATCCCAAATTACAACTCTTCAAGGTTGCCTTCCCTTTGAACAAATGCATGAAAAAGTTGATTTAGTTCTTATATTCATGAAATTTAGGTTGGGGTCACATTGAACAAACATGTAGCGAGGTGCATTGATGTTACTGCCATCAGGGATTCAGAATTTGAATTTGTTTGCAGGCATGAGAAATTCAATGTTGACAGCTCTGGAACAGTTCGAAGTCGAACCAAAGGCAGGGATGTTCATAAACTCTTGCTTTGCACATTGCCAGAGCGAGCTGCAGGACACATGGTTTGCACCAAATTCCCCCATGATACATAATAAGGTATTTGTAACTTACCAAAACAAGCTCTAAACTACATGTCCCTTTTATGTTACCCACAGATGATGGGTTGGTTAATATGATGGAATTTCAGAAAATTGCAGAAATGGTTGGGGATTGGTACTTCGAAAGGGGCGCTGCCAAAATGATTGACTGTGCCTATCCCTGTGATCCAACTTGTCACAATATCATACCAGCTGATCAGGTTGGTTTCTTAAAAAATCTCGTATGTTTTGGACAGAAGAACACTACGGTTAACTGCACCTCAGAACTAAAAATGAATGAAACTGACAAATAACGCTTCACTGATTATAGGAACTGCAGATTTTAGGAGTTGGGCAGATGATTACATAGATGCCCAATTCTGATCATAATAGCAAAAGTTTCTTCTAATAGGTGAATGAACTGATGGATGAAAAATGTAACAATGTAAGTGAACTTTGAGTACTTCACTGCAAGAAACATCTTCTTATGTTTTTTTTTTTTTTTATAAATATCAGGCCAACGATGGAGAAACTATTCATATTGTAGTGACATATTTTACTAATTTTGAGAATCCATTACTTGATATGGTTTAAAATTCATTACTGAAGATTTTATAAATATATTTTGTGAATCCATTACTTGATATGGTTTAAAATTCATTACTGAAGATTTTATAAATATCAGGCCAACAATGAATGAACTGAAAATCGGCACCGCCTTTTATGCAGGATGGAACATCAGGCGTCCAAAGTGGACCCCAGTTCTATACCATTAGTATTTGTCAACAAAATATTGTTTCTGTATGTATTGCTCATTGCATCGCAATTCGTTTGATTCATTGATCAATAAAATGCAGAAGCAATTGCTCTTGAAAGAATTGCAGCTTCTGGTATGTCTGTCACTGATACATGGACTGCAATGTGATGTGTCTCTCTGATTTCTCCACGATTTGGAGACAATCTTGGGCTTTAAGTTGGCAATCACAGATTCTAAATGAACCAACTTGAATTGTAACGTAAGCACACTATTTCGGAACACCAGACATCTGAATAAGAGACTATAGGGCCAAAAAAAAAAAAAGCACATCATTTTTTTGAACCGGGACAGCGAGGGATTTCCCTGCTGCAATTTTTATTTTTAAGGAAAGTAAGATACTTACAAAAAGGGACCATAAGGCCAAAATAGAAGAGAGAGAAACTATAGAGCAAAAAACTGAAGAAAAGGTGGCTGACAGGCATTGAAGGGATTTGGTTATGTAACCAGTTCAGAAAGGGTGCTTCAAGGCATACCTTCATTCTGGGGGGCTTGAAGACCATATTCCTCTTTAAAAATTTTCTTACAATCCTGCAGCGAAGCCATGTGATTTTCAAAGATAGATCCATTTCTCTATTTCCAGATGTGCCAGATGACAATTATGAAACATTCCATGAAGAAAACAGCATACCATGATTCTGCTTGAATCATTAAGTTCTCTTTCCAATTGTGGTGATTATTTCATTCCCTGGAGATATTAAATAGATTTAGAAGTGCTATTTGTGAGCGAACCACCTAATCGTATTTTCTCATATAAGAGTGACAGCTTGCTTTGGCTCTTCATCTTATCACTGCTACGTTGTACTCCTTCTGTTCTTTTTATATTTGACCTTGGATAGTTTAGCTGGCGTCAAACACTAGTGTAAAAGAAGAAAGGAAGTGTGTGAACCGCAAGTTGAAAAGGGAACAAATCGTTGATGAGAATGCTTAGAATAGATTTGCTAATAAGTACAGCAAGCTAGTCAAAGCCTACCCTATCATATTATGGGTTGTAATGAAATAATGCTCTAGCCGTATGCCAATAATGAGTTTGATGAACTATACTTGGATAAAGAAAAGAAATAGATATTTCAACCGTATATTTTAGAGAAAACTCTGTTGTTTAATTGCATTTTCTTCCCATTGCTCTTCTAAGCTTACCAGTTACATTGATGTTAACAAAATTTTTATGCCACCATGAATGGCAGCACATGCAAATTGGACAAATTAACAACAGAATGTACCTGTCTGTCACAATATATGAGTCTAATGTTCTACACTAATCAGACAAGTACTACAGAGACAGCAGGAAGCACATGTTTCAACTATCTAGGATTGAGCGAACCAATGCACTGTATAAAGCTAGCTAGATCATGCTAATCACAGTCATTCTTCAGTCCTGTAATTACCAGCACCTGGTGTGCTTATCATTGCTTCTCGATTGACGCCAAGGAAAGCCTGAAGCCATCCATGCCGCCGCCTATGTTCATTGACCAGGATCAATGCAAGGGACGAACCAGAACGAGTCCCCGGCGGTGTAAAAGCCCGTCCAGTGCGGCACCGTCTTCCTTATCACCATCTGCTCGCCCACTTCGTCGTCCAGCCGCAACTCGGACCAGAACCACTGTTGCGCACCATCACGATCGCTCGAGCCCACGCGCAGGAGATCCCCCATCTCGCGCGCGAACAGTAACGTGCCCGGCGCGCGGCTCGCGGCGGCCGAAGATGGCACGGCCGCCGAGCACCCGTGGCCCAGCAGCAGCACGCGGTCCCCAAGGATGCTCGCGGGCTTCTGCATCCACTTCCTAGCCTGCCAGTCCAGCCTGTAGAGGGCGACGAGCTTGTGGCGCTCGTCCGAGACCACGAGGTGGACGTTGCCGAACGACTCGACGAGGTAGTGGCTCCACCTACCCGCGGGCTGGAGCGCGAACGCCGTGTCCTTGCGCTCCGCCTTGGGCTCTGGGGCGGCGAGCTCCGCGCGCCAGAGCTTCCTCCTGTCGTCGACCAGGTACACCATGGAACCGACGGCCACGATGTCGCTGGCGATCGCGTCGAAGCGGAACCCCGGGGCGCGCAGCGTGGCCCATCCCCCGCCCCCGCGGCCGGGGCGGCAGTACGCGATCGCCCTGTCCGTGGCGACGGCGAGGAAGCACGACGGGTCGGCGGGCGAGGCCGTCAGGACGGCGCGGATGTCACCGGAGCCATTCTCCCCGAACGGCCACGGGAGGATCCGCCGCGCCCCGGTAATGGGGTTCGCCAGCATGAGCCGGCGCGGCGGATCCACGGCGGCCAGGATGAGCCAGCCGCAGCCGGTTCCGACGCAGCGGTAGTACGCGGGGACGTCGTACGCGTAGGTCCGTCCCCCGGGGATGTCGTAGAATCGTCGGGGCGTCTCGGGGGCAAGGGGGCCGCGCGTGGCGAGCGGCGGGAGCATGAGCCACGGGAAGGGCGGCGGCGCGATCCCGACGGCGCGGCAGGAGGAACGCCACTGGCGGCAGACGAGTCGCAGGGCCAGGAGGTCGGCGAAGCCGAGGTAGGGCGCCACCAGGGCGAGGATTATCTTGCAGCGGGGATCCCTATCCCTAGGCCTCCTGGCCCTGAGTGGCGGTGCCACCATTTCTGCGGCGGCACGAAGGGCGAGGCGTACGCTGATACGGCGGCGGGAGGGGGCGCGCGACCCGACGATCTGATGCGGCGGGGGTGCCCTCTTCGTGCCCTTTTATTCTGCCGCGCGGTGGTGCCCGTTAACAGCGGGGCTTCTTCAGGTGCAAGACACCACCTGGGCGTCAGCAAAAGATCGACCTGGAAATGAACATGGTTTGATCTGAGTTAGCACTAGATATGCTGGTTTGGGTTGCAGATTTGCTGCAAATGAATGCTTGCCCTGCCTGGATTCATTGGCGTTCATACAGGATTGCACTGTTCCTCGCTGAAACCATACAGCTTTCTCACAGTACAAAATAAGATACCAGTACAAAATAAGATATGAATAGGCTGTGATTCATTTCTGACATTCTGAATTGATTCCTGCCAAAATATCAGTCAAATAACCTCGGTTATATATTAGAGCTTAGTGCATGCTAACAAAAAAACCCGATAACACTCCTAAAAGGGACGAGCGTCACCGACATGTGGGCCTAATAGATGACGTCTTCCATTAGGCCCACACGGTGGAGCGTTGCCGCAGCGGATCCTATTTCCACCAACATACATAATGGAGAGGAGTAGGAGTACACATTAATATTACTCATTAAAAAACTAAGAGTACATATTTACAAGCTTCACAAAATCAATATACCACAAAAATACAAAAATAATCAATCCTGTAGATAGAGATAGTTGACTAACAGCTGGCACAGTAACACCACTAGCAATTATGCATCACGGAGCAATTTCTTTGTGTGTGTGGAATTTATGGAGTACTTGATAAAAAAAAACCTCCAATGTCATTACTGGTTGAAGAACAGAGAGATTTTTTTTTTTGAGAAGGAAAAGCAGAGAGAAATGGACTTGCAAGTGTTTCTCGTATGGTCTAAGCCCCGTTTGAATGCGAAAATCTAGATTATATATTCTTGGATTACAAAATCTAGAATCTATGATTTCAAAATCTCAACCATTTGAATTATAAGATTTTATCATTTCAAGTCTATTGGTGTGAATTGTAGTAGAAAATCTTTAATAATCTTTACTCTATAAAATTTAATGAGATTTTATAATCTCATAAAACGGAGAGAAAAAAAAGAAACGAAGGAGATACCTTTTTTTTTTCTCATTTTCACAGCCTCATGAGGATCCAAGCGGGGCCTAAACATACTCTCCAGCCCATATTCTCCAACGAAGCGTGAAAAAAGGAGAGGCCGAGCAGTCCATTAGCTTTTACAACGGACCAAATGAGGGAGCATATGCAGCCCATTGTCTTCACTGGCAGACCGCAGACCCAGCCAACTGCTCCAACCAAATGGAAGCCCAGGCCCAATACTGTTGATTTGTTCACTCATCGCCAGCCCGGTTATTGTCGTCTTCGTTTCTTTTTTTTTTCTCTCCTTCTATTTCCTTTCCTTTTCTTTTTTTTTTCTTGTTAGGGGCTGTTTGGAACAAAGGAAACTCAAAGGATATTTGAAGGAACTCAATCCTCTGGAAAGGAAATGCAGCACCACGTTTGAAACAAAAGAAATCAACATTCCTTTCCTCTGGAAAGGAAATGAGGCATGTGTATTTCAGAGGAAATCAAACCTCCACTCCGATCTAAAGGAACGCTTCCTTCGCTCACGCTGCCTTTCTTTCTCCCGTTTTTCACTCCTTCCGTTGTTGGAGAAGATGAATCAGTACAAACTACCACTGCTCAACGTAATTCCGATCCACCCCCCCTCCAATCACCCTTTATACCGTACTTCAATTATCAATTTTATATCAATTCATTTATCAATTATCTTTATATTTTCTATCAATTAATTAATTTATGCCTCCAAAGAAGATCTAAATACCTTTATACAGTATCAATTATCTTTATATTTTTCGATTCCTATGTTACGAGTTTCCTGTGTTCCAAAAACCTAAAAAATTACATTCCTCCATTTTAGATTCCTACCATTTTCTTGCTTTTTCAATTCCTGTGTTTTCTTTATTCCTATATTTTTTTCTATTCCTCTATTTTTCATTCTTCTTCCAAACGGGGTCTTACTCAGATTACCTTTCTTTATTTCCTTATGATTATTTAATGATTTTCAAGAACAAAAAAACAATTTGTAATAATATTAAAAGATACATATAATAGTTGAAGCACTACAGTAGTTTAACAATGCTGATGTACTAGTACTCCATGGCACAATTTTGCGGGTATCTTAGTACTCGTGTAGTACAAGAGCTCCAAGGAAACATGGGAAACATAAAAAATGAGCCGACGGCTGCACAAAAGCCAAGAGCCTTCCACGCCAAATGTCAACTCTTTTTTTAAAAGTCAATTCGCCCGTCACCTTAAAATGATCGTCAACCTTCAGCCTTCACGTTTAGCAACGTGCAACAAAAGAGATAACGTTGTTAAACAAAATTAGCAGCCCAACATAATACCTTCTCTGTCTCAAAATAATAAACTAGGTTTTTTACTTTTTGAAATCGATGTTTAACTTATTAACTTTACTTAAAAAATTTATAAAAATACAAATATAAACAAATTGAGCTTAAAATACATCTAAAAATGAATCATATCACAATAAAATAAATAATAATATTATAATTTTTTAAATAAAATAAATAATTAAATATATAAGTTTAAAAATGTAAAAAGACACGAACGGAGGGAGTAACGAAGAATAGTCGCAAAAAATAACATGTGCACATGTTGCGAGCGGATTTCCGTTCCCCTGACAAGACATACTCTTCGATGCGCATTAATGGCGGATTCGTGCGATGCACAAAATCGAAGAATCTCCCGTAAGAAACCGGGCCACCGGGCGGTCGGTGTCGTGACGGCCACGACACCGCCCACGGGGTTGTCTGGCTCGTGATTTGTTTGTAGCTTGCTTGGTCAACGTCTTTGACGTCTAACCTCCGCTTGTCCACCCCGGCTTGCGGGTTTTCGTGTCCGGGGACGTTGATGACACTGCCGGAGGCGGCGGCTTCGTGGAGCTCGTGTCGTGGCGCCGGGGCTCAACCCCTCGCCGCGGCTTGTCCCTAGCCATTGGAGGAATGGAGCCACTCCGACTAAATTGAACTCCGACTCATTGGAATCACTAGACTCTGGTGCTGGATGCCAGGGCTGTGACTGGTGCATCACTGAACATTCTCTTTCGTTTTTCTGTACTATAACTACTACAAATATATAAATAACGGAGGAGAGGAAAGTCAGGTCAGATTCTCTCGGTTGGGAGCAGAGCTTTTTTTTGGCGGAGAACGAGAGAAGACGCGCGGCCGCGCTGCCGGGATCTCGACGCGTACGTG
The DNA here is from genome assembly GCA_001602295.1 of Zoysia matrella. NCBI lineage: Eukaryota > Viridiplantae > Streptophyta > Magnoliopsida > Poales > Poaceae > Zoysia > Zoysia matrella. The sequence continues at coordinate 108,351 of BCLG01000718.1, read as the reverse complement.
CGCCGGTGCGCCCAAGGAAAAGACGCACGAGCTCGAGCGGTTCCACGACGCCCGTGCGCGGCGATGCTGATGCTGATGCTCCCAGCCGGTCGTCCCTCAAAAGCACGACCGCCACTACTTAACCGCACAAACAAATCCAAAAGTTTCACCGTAAGTTCAAATCAAGGCCGACCTGGTTGAAACCAATTTCTGCATTGTATAGTGTGATCAAACAAGGTTTTTGTTAGAGTTGGAAACGTGGGCGCTGGTCGATGAGAGTGCACGGAGGTGACGGAGCAATGGAGCATGACTTCGGCCCAGTTCGTTTTAGTTTTTTAGGTTGGTTTTTTCAACTGAAAACTTGAAAACAAATAAAATTTTAAAAAGTTGACTTTTAAAACATTAAAAAGCTGACTTATGATAAAATAAATTAAAAACTAAAAAATTTACTCAGAGTTATTTTTCTGTCTTTTAATATGCAGAGAAGCTAAATATATATTGTATAACTCAACGATCATTGCTCTATCAACTAGTTTTTAAACTAACTATCAATCAGTTTTTCTCCAACTCAAACAAAGAGGCCCCTTCATATGAGTGTCTTTCAGCCAAGTTTTGACAGGGCGAAGCTACGTGGACTCATCGGCGCCAAAACAATGAAAAATTATTGTTTATCATTCTTCACAGAGGAGCTGATCCCATCATCTAAACCTTGCTCACCCTAGCCATCACCGGACGCTGGCTTCACCCCTGGGTTTTGGAAACCATTTTGGTTTTGAAAATTGACCCGCAGCGGTTTGGTCGGTTTTTACGAAAATTAAAAAAAAAACCTCTACAGTAAAATAAAAAACCGAACAAATTCAAAAAACAAAATTTTGAGAGCAAACCGCTCGGTTTTTCGTTTGTCGATCAGTTTTTTTTTCCGATTTTACTGTTTTTAAATTTGAAATCAAATCGATTTGAGCGGTTTTTTATCTGTTTTTTTATTTACTGCTCAGTTTGATTGGTTTACTAACCGGTTTTTGGTTTTTTATTTTCAATTTTTTTGAATTTATTAAACCGGTCCACTGATGAAACCGAGCCGAACCGGTTTACCGAAAACCACGAAGACCGGTTGGTTTTCACCGGTTTTATAAACCTTGCATTCAGCAGATATTTTTACGTACAGCGGTAGCCGTGGTAACCAGCAGGCAGCAGCAAACAACAAGGTGGAGTGCTCCTTTGTAACCAAGGATGTTTACAGAAATTATACAAAATTTTAATAGTAATTAATTTAATTTTATAAAAAAAATAAAAAACAAAAATTATTCTTTTGTTCTAAACGAGGCCGAAGATCCGAACACACCCAGCAGGATCAGAGAGAGCATTGGCCATTCTGCACGCAAAGCTGAGATTGGGATCGTCGGCAGTCGTTGCCCGCCGCAATCGTTGGAGCATGCGGGTCTCCGACGTCCGATGCTGGGGGAACGTATCGGACGGCCAATCTGGCTACCCAAACGGAAAGCTGCAGCGCCAAATGAAAATTTCATTCTTGTTTTTTATTTCAAAAAACATTCTGTGCTAAAAATTAATGCAACTTTTTTAGTAGAAGTAAAAATTTATACAACCATCTAAAATATAAAATACTCTCTTTGTCTCGATTTATAACTCTTTTTGAAGTTGTGCACAAGAATTAAAAAAAATAGAAAATGTGAGTTGTTCTGAAAATGAGAAAGAGGACATGTATTGAGACAGAGAAACGTGTTTCAAGAAGTGAGAATGACTTATAATTTAAAAAAACTTGTAATTTAGGACGGAAGGAGTAGTATATTGGGAAGTGAGAAAGTTGTTGGGAAGAGATAAAATTATATTGGAATGTGAAAAATTGTGTTCGAAAAAAAAGAAAATTGCATTAACTTCCTAATATATATTTCTCTATTTCTAATATACCTTACTTATACAATACAATTTTCTCTCTTCTCAACTCAACTTTCTCACTTTTCAATAATTCTGTCACTTTACACTTCACAATACATATTTCTCACTTACTAATATACTTATTGTCGGTGTTTCGTACACTGGCACAGTAAATTTATACAATCAGATGGGGGATCGTGCGTTTTCAGAATCGAATGGCCTAGTCTACAAGCGAGACTCAAAGGTTAACCTGATTCGGGCTGTCTAGAGACGTAATAGCCTACGTCTAGGGACAAGAGATCGATTATATGAATCTCAAGAACACAGAGGTACAATGCGGAAGGGCTCCGGACGGATCCAAGAGTCCCAAGTTCGCGTGATGGGGTGGTTTACAGACAGAGTTTATCATTGTTGCTCTATATGTCTTATGCATTTTTTCTCCATTGCTCGGGTGTTACTTATATAGGGTCGAACCTAGATTATCTTGATCGAATCATAGTTGGAGTGACCGGATTATGGTTTAAGCATCTTGCGGCCTACGAAAGCAGATGACCCCTTGACAGTTAGGGCCATGGTTCCCAGAGAGCCATGCTCTCTGAGGTTCGGGCCAGACGATCGACACCTCCCATTTGTACTCCTATTTACTGAGAGAGAACATGGTTGCTTTATTGCTCAGCTTTATCGCCCGGAAGATTGTTTCTCATTCGACCGAGATAGTTGCGGAATCTTTCAGAATGCTTATCTCCTGCACATTGTTGAGGATTTGAGTTGACACGTTTGTTAGGTTGATGACTGCTTCCCAGCGGTCGGCGGGCGGGTCTCAACCACTGGGATCTCGATAGCTCGAGTCCCGACCCTTAGGGGTCAAAACGGTTACTCCGCTTCTGGGCCTTGACAGGACTTTCTGACCGCTGAGACCGGGCTGTCTTTGTGAAGTCTTTAGTGGGCCGTTGGGCCGCGGTCCACAGGTGAGCCGTGTTGTAGAGGTTGATACGTAAGTATCCGGGGTATATTATCCCGACACTTATTAATATATTTTTTTTCTATTTTGAAAACAAATTCCTCACATCCTAATATATTTTTCTCTTTTTCCAACACCTTTCTCACTTCTCAGTATACTCCCTTCGATTTTAAATTATTGATGTCTTAACAATTCGTTTTATTCAAAAAATTTATTCAAATGTCTAAAATTATTAGTCATCAAATAATAATAAAACTTTACACATTTGAATAATTTTTTTAATAAAACAAATAGTCAAAGTTAATGTTAAAAGTTAATTGTGTTAATATTTTAAAACCGAAGAGAGTAATTTTATAGTTGAATGGGTGTATATATTTTTTAAACTTCCACTAAAAAAGTTGTATGAATATTCTTTTTAATTTTTTGAAATGAGAAAACGCAAGAATGAAATTTTCAGTAGAAAACGATCCGCTCGGGCAGCAAGTCACGGTGCTGAGCCTGGCCGTCGGATACCTTACCTGGCATCGAACATCGGTGGAACCGACTGCCGACGATCCCAGTCGGCAACGCTGCTGCTGCTGCAACTGCTCCGTGCTACTAGTAGCTCGCTAGCCAGCTGAGGAACGAATGATGAACGCATTGCATAATTGGTGACCGACCAAGCACCCGGACTCAAGTCGCCCAGGTCATCCGACGACCTGTAGGCTCGGGTACGTCTGTCTCCTCACCAGCTAATTTCCGTTCTGCTTTGCACTGTACTCATTCACTAACTAATCCACTTATTATCGCACAGCTCATCGGCGAGGCACGATCGCCAGTCAGCTCACCGATCTGACTCTCAATCATTGCCATTTCTAATTTCTTTATTTAACAAGCTGAGGTCATGCATTTTCTTGTTGAAAATAAAAGCTGTTACGTACTCGGACTGTTGGGCTGTCAAATCCCTGCTTCAACTGAAACCTTGGGTGTGAAGAGCATTCTAAATTATATGTATTATGACTAAATATGTCGGTTAAATTTGAGATAAACATTGACACACGTCGATCTTATGTCACGTCACATATCAAAGGCTATTTTGAGCTGCCAACTAACAATATTCAATCATATTGCATATAATTCTGATATTCTTCGATATATATTTTAATGCTCAAGACCAATATGCATATCGCTAAACCACATTTGTAACCACCATCATGATAAGGCATGAGTAGAAAGCAAACTTATAAATTGCATTAAAAGTTATCTTAACTTAAATATTTACAACAAAAATAAAGATTTTGAGCTCAACACGGCTCAAGATCAACAACATAAATAAAAGCATAGCTAGGTAAAGTGTGTAGCTCTTGCTTAAGAGAACAACGCAGCGGTAAAACAACTCAAAAGACCTCGGTGCTCAACCTATAAGCACCGTCTACTCTTCTTCACCACCTGTAAAACTCAACAAGTAACATCTTGAAGACGAAGGTACTCAGCAAGACTTACACCACTAAATCTATTCAAAGAGTATGAATTTAGCTGTGAACAAGAAGAAGCCATATGATGATATTTTGCATAAAAGTATTAACTTTGCATAGTAAATAAATTATAAACTTTAACATAAGTGAAGGTATAAGAGCGACACTACCATACCAACAACAAAAAATTAGTAAGGGTATCAAGCTCGCATACCTCCACATCAACCAAACCACAACTTGGAATTGTACTATGACGCTGTTGCTGCTGTACCAAAACTTAGTCATAACTGAGATCGCAGCAATTCAAATTGTTTTTACACCTTGCAAAAGAGTACATCTTTAACCACACGTCACAAGATCACTCATCATACAATCCGTCAGACGTAGAGAGTGATTCGATGTGACAACCACTTTCAAATATGCCCCAACCATTTAACCGCCGTCTGGTCTAGACAAGTCAGTCACACTAGGCCTTCACGGGGGTAATCCATAGCACCTTCTTAAGCCCTCGAACTCGAGAGACAAATAATCGCAGCTTAGATAAGGAAAAAGGCTTACCTATCCATTATTTTAGTATGTGAAAGTATGAAGAGTGCCAAGGACAAAAAACACTCCATCAAACAATTCCTCCTAAACCAACCGCATCCAACATTCATCTTTTAATGAGCATGATCAATTGTTCCCAAGTAACCACCTATATCGCGTAAACAATGGTGACCTTCCACTGTTCGACTTCTACCGATTAAGTTAGAGCCACACTAAGTAATAACATAAAACTCAACTTCTAGACTTACCCAACTCATCACAAGGTATAGTGATAACAAAAGACAAGGAAGATAATGTAACAATTAGTATATTAAGAACCTTACCAATGTCCAACTAATGCAATCATATTATTTAACTCAACACAACCATTTATGACTCATCCAAAAAGGGATTGAGATATGCAGGATGCTTGTCATGAGTTGCAGGTTTTTCACTCTCAAACGCTAGCTCCGCTGCACCCTTCGAACCACCAACGTCACTCTCCGGTAACTCACCTTCTAGCCAAGAAAAGATGCACCAATGAATGACATGAGAATAATATGAAATGATGTGCAAATGATATAAAAATTGGTAGACATGAAGTGACATGAGTCATGATTGCAAGGCAAAAAAAAAATGACTTGAAATGAGCAAGATTTGATTGGCAAATGGGCAAAACAGTCAGCTGGTCTGAAAATGGTGATTATGACTTTTATTCATTTTAAAATCAAAAATCGTATTTTTATCATGTAGAGGAAAAATATATGAAAATAATAAAACAAGTTTCACATAAATCGGAGCTCGAATGATTTTTGTATGAATTTTGCAAGTTGACAGGTCCAAACTAGTCTGGGAAGGGCGGACTTGTCCGGCCTCGAACTTGTTTAGAGGTCTCGAGCGGATTCCAGAGAGGATGCAAAGGAGGCAGCTCAGACTAGTCCAGCTTGGGCGGATTTGTCCGGACTTGGAGCAAGAAAAAGCTCGGTAAGAAGAGGGATGATTACTTCGATGGCAATATATGTTGTTTGGACTTCAAATAAAGATACTAGAAGCATAAATACGAGTTAAAGATGCCATTCGAGGTGCTAAAAGTGACATGCAACAAGTTTTCCCAAAGAATCCAACAAAAATGGTGAGGGAAGCCATATATGCATTTGAACCTCAACAATGGGTACCAAATCGACCAAGGGGAAGAAAATGGAAGAGGGGAAAAGCTTCACCTCGACATCTAGGAGCTTGGGGAAGTGCTTGACGGAGAGGAAAGGCTTGGGGCGGAGCTCGATGTCGAGGTCAATAATGGCGGAGTTCACCGGTCTTGAGGAAGAAGAAGATGGGGGACAGCGAGCTCCGGGTTTGAAGAAGGTTGGCAGTGGAGGAGCTCAGGGAAGCTTCCTCCTTCGATTCTCGGCGATGAGGACGGTAGGAATCGCCCAAACTCTCATTTCCAAGGTGGAGTTCGTAACAATGGAGAGAGAGAGAGAGAGAGAGAGAGAAATGGGATAAAAATCTGACTGGATTTCGGATAAGTATGGGCGGGAAAGATGACGACGTTGAAGGTGAGGGCCATGGGCAGTGAGAGAGGCTCTCAATGATGTCAAACGGCGAGAAAACGGGGTGAAGGAAGAGCGGCCACGCCATGGGGCGTGTGGCTTCTTTTCTCTGCCTCATATCTGGAGGTTGAAGATGAGAGAGGGGTGAGGTTGACAGGTGAGGACGCGGCTCTTTTTCTTTTTTTGATTTTCGTGAGCCAAACAATCTTTCTTTTTTATCACAGAATTAACTAGGTTAAAAACCTCACAGATTTTTGTGAATTTTTCTGGAGATATAGCAAGTGAAGATGAATCCACTACAAGTGGAAACACCTCAAACGGAGATATAGAATTCAAATGAAAATTCATCAAAGTTGGCAGTTTTTAAGGATTGTTTAAATTTTTAAGGCATCAAGAGAATACCTAAAAATTCGGCAAAAATCATGTAAATTCAAAGAATGAAGAGTAGTCATACCAAAATTTTTGGTTGGATCAAGTTATATTCAAAAAATTTGAGTTGCTTCACAAAGATGGGTTTAAATTCATTCAAATTTGAATTTTAAAATTTGAAATGCTATGATTATGCAATGTTTGTACTAAATGATGCTCATGAGAATGTCTTATTCATAATTATGAATTTGGCATGTTACATTGGACGTGTGAAAATTGCAGAGCAGCATCAACTAACGCGAGCCTGACATAGTCGGGTCATGGCCCTGTTTGGCACAATTTATTTTCAGCTTATTCACAGAAATAAGCAGAAGCTGTGCCAAACAGCAAACTTATTTTACAGCTTATTAGTTCAGCAGCTTATCAGAATAAACTAAACAGCATCTTATTTTTCAGCTGCTTTTTATCAGCTAGAAAAATAAGCTGCTTTTTTATTAAGTTCCAGCTGTACCAAACAAGACCCATGTGTCGTGTAGAAACTATTTAAAACCATTTGCAGTAATTTAGTTGGATTCAACCATTAAGTTTCAAGGTTGACTCACCCCTTTCACACGCTACACAAATGTCCATGCATGTTCCTGATTCCTGAAGCAAACTTAACCCTGCCACAATTTTTTTATAAAAACACACTTCCATTCCACGCCTCATGTTATACTAGTAGTAAACAATAAAATATAATTAAACCAGTAATGTCTCCTACGACATGACCACCCTCCATGACCAGGATAGGAGAACACAAAGGAACCATACACTTCCTGTCGCTTGCCATCTCCCCTGCAGCTTCAGCTTGGTGTCATAGTTGGGAGTAAGGTTCAACTTACTGTTTGGGCTTAAAAAACCGCGGTTCATCAGTTTAGCGGTTTTCACGAAAATAAAAAAACCGCTACAATAAACGAAAAAATTGAACAAATTTGAAAATCAAAATTTTGAGAGAAAACTGGTCGGTTTTTACGGTTTACCGATCGATTTTTACAGTTTACTCTTTTTGAATTTGAAATCAAATCGGTTTGAGCGGTAAACAGTTCGGTTTGATCGGTTTTTGAATTTTCAAATTTTTTAAAATTTTTAAAGCAAAAACCAGTCAACTGCTCAAACCAAACCGCAACAGTAAAGTCGAAAATCAAAAAAAAAATGAGCAGTTTACCGCGGTTTTTTAAACCTGGGACTTGGGAGGAGCCATTCTTCTTCAGAGCAGAGGAGAAGCAGTTGAAGCAGCAAAGCACATTTCAAGGAGAATACGGACAAGCCGTCAATGCGCGGCAAGGAGATCGCCGGCTCCGGAACCAAATCGGCGTCCGTAAAGGTAAGGACGGCCAGTCGGCCAGCTTCTCTTGCCAATCTTCAGCAAGCTTCAATTCGTTCCATCTCTGTTGCCCCAGCCGAGGAATGGCAGTAGGAAACGCGCGTTTGTGTTCTTTCCATGTTGGTTGGATCTTGGAGATGATGCGACAATGGCGTGCGCACAGTGGACGCTTCGATAAATTAAAATAAAATGACTGTGCATCTAAAGAAGGTTCAAAAGCTAAAGCAGATGAATCTTTTTCAGTTTCTTCCTTTCAATTGCTCTGCGTCTTTATCTGCGTGGCATTATAAAGTCATGATTTGGAGTGAGGTCGCCTCACGATTACCTCAAAAGCAGTAAAAACTGATGTTTAAACAGCACTGTCGCGAGCGCAAAAACTATGGAAAATGGCGGCGATTGAACTCTCTTGTTCAAATTTAAACCTGAGAGGGTGTTTGGTTCCTTTCCTTTTGGAGGAATTAAAATTTATATAATAGATTATGCTATTTTTCTCGAAATTTAATATTTCACAATTTTTTTAAGCTCACAAATAAATTTATCTCAAATTAATAGAGTAAAAGATATAAATAAATTCTATAAATTATTATGCTATAATTCTATTCTCTAATTTATAACATACTCTTCAACTCACTTTTTTATAATAGAAATGTAACATATGTTTTTTTATGTATAACAATAAATATATAAATATATTTTATTTACAATTATATTATATTAATTAATATATAGCTAAATTGTAATTATTAGAATGAATTCCATTCAAGGATCATAACTGGCCCTGAATGGAATTATCTCTGGTTTAGAGCCCCGGCTTCTCCCGTTTCGATGGATTTGTCGTGTCCACCAACCATGGCCTTTATAAAGCTCTTTTTCGCGGTGCCTTGTCTTTGTGCAGGGGTGAGCGGTAGCAGGAAGGACCGCAAGCAAGGCGCGAAGCGAGAGCTGAGGCAGGTCCGCAGGAGCAAACATGGACAGCGACAGCTCGTCGGCCTCGGTGTCCGACGACAGCTCGGACGTGACCGCGGGGGAGCACGGCGGGTGCCGCTCGGCGTCGACGCGGAGCCTCGTCGACGCGGCGGGCGACCTCAGCCGCACCGTCTCCGACGCGTCCACGTGCTTCTCGGAGCAGTGCTGCGGCAGCGTTGACCACTGCGTCGGCCCGTTCGAGCCGGCCGCCGCCGTGGCCAGGCTGGTCGGCCGGTCCCCGCCGTCCAAAGACGCGGCGCTCGGCCGGCTCAGCATGAAGCCCCGCGCCGACGTGATCGACCGGCGGTCCACCGATGACGGTACGTACCGGTACCACTCCGGTCCTGCAGCTTGGTGTGCATATCGGCTCCATGGTTAACGAGAACTCGATTTTTGTGTGATGCGCAGAGATGGAGCTGGTGAAAGAGAGGTTCTCGAAGCTTCTGCTCGGCGAGGACATGTCCGGCGGCGGCAAGGGCGTCTGCACCGCCGTGGCCATCTCCAACGCCATCACCAACCTCTACGGTACGCACAACGACGCGGCCTGGCGAACGTTCCTCATCTCGGGTTCCGGCGTCCTGACCAGTCGTTGGATCGTTGGTGGCGCAGCGACGGTGTTCGGGAGCTGCCACAAGCTGGAGCCGCTGCCGGCGGGGAAGAAGTCGATGCGGAGGAGGGAGATGGACTGCCTCCTCTCCGTCTGCGACTACATCGTCGAGTTCTTCCCGTCCACGCAGACGCTGCCCAACGGAACCAACGTTGAGGTGCGGTAATTGCTCCGCAACTCATCCAGGGATTAATTCCTTCTCTTCTTTGGAAGATCCGATTACAGAAAATCCATTCTCTGTTTTCCTCGACGTGGCGTAGCTCATCAGCACTGATCACTGCATCAATTCGTGCGGTGCAGGTCATGGAGACCAGACCAAGATCGGACATTTACATCAACCTCCCCGCGCTCGAGAAGCTCGACGCCATGCTCCTTGTAAGATTCAGAACCACAACTCCCACTCCAATACTCCATTGATTTTTTACTCGCCTAGCATGCCTCAGTCAATTCGACGAACTAACAAACAGTACATGCGTCCATTTGTTCAGGAGATACTGGACAGCTTCCAGGAGGCGGAGTTCTGGTACGCGGACGCCGGGACGCGTTCGTTCGCTTCGGTCACCTCGACGGTATCGACGATATCTTCGTCGTTCCGGAAGTCGATGCAACGGAACGAGGAGAAGTGGTGGCTGCCGGTGCCCTGCGTCCCCGACGCCGGCCTTTCGGACACCGCGCGCAAGGACCTGCAGCAGAAGCGCGACTGCGCCAACCAGATCCACAAGGCCGCCGTCGCCATCAACAGCGGCGTCCTCAGCGACATGGAGGTGCCCGAGTTCTACATGGCCATGCTCCCAAAGGTAAGAGTAGTACTCCGTAGAAATTAGAACACATGCCAATGGAACAGTAGCACTAGTCAGTACTCAGTAGCATCCATCCCCCTGTTCTCCCTTCTCTGCTCTCATTCTGAGATAGTAGTAATTGGCTAATCATGGCGTTGGTTGCAGTGTGGGAGGGCAAGCGTGGGGGATGCGGTGTACCGCACCATGCTCGGCGCGGACAAGTTCTCGCCGGACCACCTGCTCGACAAGCTGGCCATCTCGTCGGAGCACGACGCGCTGGCGATGGCGGACCGGGTGGAGGCGGCTATGTACGTGTGGCGGCGCAAGGCGAGCGCGAGCCGCGGCAAGGCCCGGTGGAGCAAGGTCAAGGAGCTCGCGGCGGACGACACCGACAAGAACGTGGACCTGGCAAACCGGGCCGAGAGCCTCCTGCTCTGCCTCAAGCACCGGTTCCCGGGGCTGTCGCAGACCACCCTTGACACCAGCAAGATCCAGTACAACAAGGTAACTGCACGCATCATCTGATCATCACATTACCATTTCATATATTTTCCTTGGAATGTTCTTGGCAGAGGAATTGGATGAACCACGTTATTTTCATTTTGCAGGACGTGGGGCAAGCTGTCTTGGAGAGCTACTCGAGGGTGCTGGAAAGCTTGGCGTTCAACATGGTTTCGTGGATCGACGACGTTCTGTTCGCTGACAAATCGAATAGAAATAAATGAGTGATAAAAAAACTGATCTGTTCTTCAGTCTGAAACTGAAGCTTCCCAGCAAAGGGTTTTAGATCACTCTGTTGGTGAAGTAGGGTGGTTTTGCTGAGATAGAGGAAATGCAAGCCGTAGCTTGCAGTTGCAAGAGTATTCTGACCAACAGTGAATGTACGAATGGCTTATTTTTCCGTGTTCCGCTCGTTTCATTTCGTGCTTTTCCTAAATTACTGTCGTGCTTTTCCTAACTTACTGAAACATAAAGCCTACTCCATATATAGAGAACCGGAGAGGAAGGAGCCCTAGATAATTTTTTTTTTATCAAAAATAATAGAGTAGATCTCAATTTTTAAAATATTAATACTATTAACTTCTAACATGAAATTTGATCATTTATCTTATTTAATAGATATAATGGTTTTAGATTAGAAGCATTCTGAAACATAACTACAAGATGAGAGCCCAAGAAATGTCATTTTTTTTTTTTACAAAGGCCATTTCACCAAACGATTTATCCAAATGCTTTTGACTTCACCAGAAATTTAAAAAAAAAAATCAGAGCCGGAACCAATTTTAATGGAGCCAAAGCCCAACGAACATGTAAATCTCGCCAGAGGTTTGTGTCGAGGCCCAGTAAACCGGTCCACTCTTATAAACTACCCCGAACAGTTGCAAAATCCGCTGGCTCCTCCCATTGGGAAATGCTAGAGTTACGTGCTCAAGTTCTAGGAACTCTTACGAACAATGTTTTCCTCCTGTCTGGACCCACCTTCTTTCCTTTTCACTTTGATATGATATAGTGCGTAACAATTTCGTAGTTTTCGTACGTAAATGTAGCATTGCTCCCTTCGGAAAATGCTAGAGTTACAAATTCAAGTTCCACGAACTCTTATGAACAATGTTTTTTTTCTCCTGTTTGGGCTCACCTTCTTCCCTTTTCAACTTGATATGAGATAATACGTAACAATTTCGTAGCTTTCATACGTAAACATAGCATTGCTCTCTTCGGGAAATGCTAGAATTAGGCACTAGTTCTACGAACTTTTACGAACAACGTTTTTCTCCTCTTGTTTGGGCCCACCTTCTTCCCCTTCTACCTTGATATGAGAAAGTGCCTAACAATTTCGTAGCTTTTCTACGTAAATGTCGCATTGCTCCTTTCAAAAAATGCTAGAGTTACGCACTCAAGTTCTACGAACTCTTACGAACAACGTTTTTCTAGATAGTGCGTAACAATTTCGTAGCTTTCATCCGTAATTGTAGCATTAATGCTAGAGTTGCGCACTCAAGTTCTACGAACTCTTACGAACAACGTTTTCTTCCTTCTGTTTGGGCCACCTTTTTCCACCTTGATACGAGATAGTGCGTAACAATTTCGTAGCTTTCTCCGCCAGCATTTTTGCTTCGCTAATTTTCAATCTCGCGCAGTCGCCGCCCGTGGACCAAGGCGGCCAAACTGGATTTTGGTGTTGGTGGGTGTCGACGTCTCCGGACTCCAGTCCGCTCCGATCGCAACGCAGGTTAGTGGATCGATACCTCCCCAGTCTTAGCGGCTCAACGCGCTTGCTATCATGGTGCATTCGTGAGGGACGAGGGATTGATGTTTACCACGAGGCGATATGGCTCCCCGGATGTTGATTTGCCGTTAATTTGGGGGTAGTTTACTCCGGTGTTCTCGACCTCTCGAGATTCAAATGACTCGGGGAATCAGTCTGCATTTGGCGCGGATGATCGAGTTGCTTCGTGCAATTCCCTTCTGCTGTTTATTAGGCGAGCGCCGAGCTGTTTCAGGCAAAAATTTGGAGGCGAGTCAGTAGATTGAGAGTTCTGCTGCGACCAGGGTTTAATATTTCCTTTAAACCGTTAAAACCGATCAAAACCGATTTAACAAAAACTGTAAAAATCGGAAAAATCGATTAAAAACTGCTTTAAATCAAAAATTCAAAATTTAAACGGTTTGCTACAGGAAACTAGCCGGTTTCACCTATTTGCTACAGTAACAGGTTTTAAAATTTGAAACCCACCGGTTTTATCAGTTTATCGACAGTTTATCGACTGGTTTTCGATATTTCAAATTTTTTCAATTTTTCAATTTTTTAAAATTTTTAAAACAAAAACCGGCTAGTTTGTAAAACCAATTTAGATCGGTTTCATCGAAAACCGTAAAAACTGGTCGGTTTTGAAAGTTTCTGTGAACCCTCGCGGCGACTAGTGAGCCTTGAATGGATAATTGAATTTGAAATTGCCAAGTGAACTTCTGTGGCGTATTATTGGTGTACGGCTACTGGGCTTATTACAACTCTCTGCTCCCATCGTCTCATTTTTATAAGTCTCTTTGGTCGGCATAAAAATTAAAAAAATAAAAAATATGAGATGTTTTAAAAATAAGGAGAGAGATTAAGTGTAAATGTATCGAGAAGAGAAAAAAAAAATATATCGAAAGCTGAGAGCAACTTACAATTTGAGGAAAATTGAGGATCTTGGAGTGATAATTTGGAACGGAGGGAGTACTTGCAGTGATTTCAAAGGGCTCCGTGGTGTTTGGGTGGCATATAACTGATGCAGTCTATGTTCTCCATTGTTTACAGGGGTTTAGATGAACGTAGTTATGAAGTGGGCAAGCATGCTTTTGATTTTCATCTGCGATTTATTTCTCTTAACTTGGTAAAAGTATGAGCTCTTGGATATCTATATGTGATCTTCAGGAGCATATTTGAGTAATAGAATGCATAATCTTTTCTGTTTCTTGTTCCATCAGTTCCTTGCACAATTTGAGTAGCAACAAATGCATTGGGCGTTTCTAAAAAAAAACATTGGTCGCACACTTATTTGTTACAAGTTTGCCTATCTATGAGGATTTAAACTTTGCAATATTAGCATACTGAAAATGTTAATCATCTATAATTACTTATTGCATATTTGCACACAAAACAAACATATACATTAAGTGCAATCTGATCCAGCTGAAAAATGAGCCTCACACATATGCACAATCGCTCACTGTACAAGAAGAAAATTGCAAAGCCTTTCAGACTGCTGCACACCTTGCAGTCAAAGGCATGATCGTGACACGCTCTGAAACTCCACCCAGTTTCAGCTACAGAACAACACGACTCAACTACATGCTGCGCTGAAACTTCAGCTTTCATGCATGGGAACGATTTCCGCGAAAGTTAGACTAGAACATTTTCTCCCAGATTTACGTCTTTCTTAGGACAAACATAGTAGCAGCAGCAGCCCATGTTATTTTGCCACGCAGAACGGGTTACTGTCAGTATGAAAACTTCTGAAGCTCTACCTAGTGTCTAGACTCACCACAAAGCACCACTGACAAGATACTTAGTCAGTCCACAAATCAAAAACAGCCTCATCTATCAATTCATCCAATACAAACTCCCATATTTCCATAATAATCTCTTCAGTTTTTGATCTTAGGTCCATCCATGTCTGTGTTTCCAAATCTCTCTTAATTATCTGGTCATTGGTGCTTGGACGATTATACTTGATATACCTAGAAACAAATCTTTCAACTTCCGCGATGAGGTTTTCTCCTACTGAAGGTGTCCGTATATCATGTTTTAGAAAAGATAGCCAAGACGAGAGTCTAAAATATCTCTCTTGGATCTCTGTTAGAGCTTCACAGATACAGTCAAACAGGAGCTTCAGATCATCAATTTGATCACCTTGATTAGGCAGTTCTTCGAACAAGCAAGGACTGATTAATTCATCCTCTAGGTACCAAACCTCCAAATTTTGTTCTGCACATAATTCTGAGAGCTCTAACACCAACTTTATATAATCTAATCTTGCATTCTTGTCCTCCCAAATGACATATGATACATCATCATCAAAATACAAGGTCCTATGAAGATCTTCACTCAGTTCATCTGTACGTCGAACAAATAATAAGCCTTACAGATATATAATGAAATCTTTTCTTAGGGTTAACTAGAGAAAATATTAAATTAAGAAAGTTGTACCACTTGAACTTACATTCTTTCTTGTTTATGTAGTCAGGACTGCCAATATTGTCAAAGAACATGTCAAGCACAGATACAGGACTGGGGTTTTCTTTCTTTTCATTGCTTTGCTCAGGAGAACCATGTGAAACTAATTCTGTCGATCCTCTTGGTTCTGGTGTCTCAGGCTCCTGCTGATCCAACTGTTTGACAATGTTCTCAGCAGAATTCGAGGATATTGTAACAGGTTCCTCTCCTTGTTCTATTTCTTCTACTACTCCCTTTAGATAAAATATGATACATTTTAAATAATAATCATATAAAGTACCAATATGCATTTATTTGAGCTTACCTGTTCTGCATCATCTCTGCTTTGTTCTGCTGGACTGCACTCAGGGTTGCCGGTTTTTTCACAGCAGTCAATTTTTTCAATTCCTTCAATATGCATGGCGTTTGGTTCATCCGTAGCATGTCTGGGACCTGCAAAAAAGTATGATATTATTTATAGTCAAAGAATAAAAAGTGCATCGCTCATAGTTGAGCAATTTCCTAATAGCAAAATCCCTAGTATCGACTTAGCTACCTGCTTGTGCTCCATTAATAATATATTCTTCCTGAACTGTCACCCGATCAACTAGTTCTGCAGTAGTAGTGCATGTTATGTGTACTAAACCATCTGGTGATCGGCTTCTTTCTTGCATGCATTCTTCTCTCTCAACGTTGCATGCATGGCAAACCTCTTTCTCTTCAGGTGACAGGTCAATGCGGTCCCTTCCCCTTGGACTATCCCTGGGGGTTGAGACATTGCAATGAGGGAGAGAAAGTATCCCTTCCAAAGATTTTGGGAATTTGGCTGTTGGATAACTTATAGATCCATCTTTGTCCTTTAGCATCTCTGATAAATGCCTCTTGGCTTCCTCATAGAAGGAAGAATCATCATTTTGTCCAACTCTACGACCATTTATTTCATTTATGCATTCAATTTGCTGCTTTTCCTTGCTGCTGATCAACGGTCTGATGTCGTTTTTATAATCTGATGCAGATTTGTCTGCCAAGTTCCCTTCTGGCAGATGTATAAAATCCTTCTTAATTGCAATAACTGAATCTTTGACCCTAAGTGGGTCTCTTTGAGGGTTTTCTGCAGATGTCACATTTTTTTCTCTTCTACTATCACCAGTCACAATTCTAAATCTTCTCTTAACTTCTTTAATTGAAAACTTTGAGGTTTCCTTTCTGCTGCACTCAGGAGCATGCGATTTATAAGGTTCTTCATGTAATGATCTTATACCAGTATTTGCATTCTGACCACTACCTCGTTCTGGATTTGGCTTTAGAATAACTATCTTGCTGACAGTCTGAGCTCCATTATCCGTCTCCGATATCTGCCTTCGATTCGATTTATCCTTCCTCCAGAAGAACATATATTTGCTCTCTTTAGCCTGCTCTTTTGCAGCCCACTGATGCTGACTTGAGCTTCTTCTCTCTTCAAAAGAGCTAGTTTGCCCAGGCATTGTTTTGGGGTTTAACCCATCTTTCACCTTTTGGTGCTTTTGCATATCATCAACGGTATTTGGATTTGGCTTCTGAAGCAGCTTCAGGAAAAGTTCCTTGTTTGAACTCAGTATCTCCAATGCATCCTTCAATTGTTTAGATTGAGCTATCTTGTTGTTAGAATTACTATTGTGGTTCAGTAGCTTTCCACCATTGCTCTCTTCTGATGGGCTATGATCAACATTGCGAGGAAGACTGTTCAAGTCATTGACCTTTTTATGGATTAGGGACTTCAGTGAAGGACATAATTCACTCTTATTCTTGCAATCACCGTGTTGGCACTCATTATGGCAACTATATATTTCACCTATCATATTTGTCAGAACAGATTCAAGATCATATTCTTCACCGTGATGTGATACCTCAGAATCCACTGACTGAGACAAAGCCACACCCATGTCTATGTGGTGATATGAGTTTTCTGTTGACTTATTTGTACGCTTTGATCTCCCATCCAGAGCAACATCATTTCCCAGCTCAGATAATCTTCTTTGGATATCATCACTTGGAAATTTCTTTAATAGCTTTACTTTTCCCAACTCATCCTCAATTAGGTTTTTAACTGTTGGCCTCTGCACTCCTTCTGTGTTCTGAAATTTGAACAGTAAAATGCTCACACACATGCATGTACTGGGCCAAACTATAAATTACAATGTGGTAGAAACTTGGTGACATGCCCATGAGTGGCTGGTGCTGTCTAATTACAGTTGATGACATAACTTTCCTCCATAAGCAATATTTGCATTCTTGATCACTTAAAATAATTCATTGAGCTAGTTATAAGCATTAATCGAGTCCATGCACAGGCCTAGACAACGAGCATTTGATTCTGTATCAGTGTGTTATTGCTTCACCTTTGGTAAATAGAAACAAATTGCATCATTAACAATTGTAAACTTTAAACCTAAAATCAGTTTTAGAAGCTTATGGTAATCATAACAAGATGACCACGTTCGTTTGCTCCTCTAATTACTTGGTCAGTTCATGTAACTTACACCATCTTTCATGCAACTTGCATCATCTTCTATTTCATCAAATTCCCTGGACCTCTCCATTGAGTGCCCCCTGTCTGCACAAATGCATGGACCGTCATCAGAATAATTATACATAGGGATGCAAGTGGGTTGAGCAGTGCGCCCACATCTAGTATAAATTATGTGTGTAACCTGCGAAAAGCAGTGAAATTTGTACTAGATGTGGGTTCGCGGGTTGACCCACTTGCATCCCTAATTATACAAACACTAAAGTTGGCAAAAAAAAAAAATTATACTTTACATTGTTTTTACTTTGAACTATCTTATTTTTGATATTGGATAGGTCTAAAATCATCCATCAGAGGATCAAACATATTGTAGTAGGCATTTTTTTTAATAGAAAATGTAATGAATGACACTTAAACTGGTAACAGAGGATCAAAATTGTTTTACCCATACTGTTACAGTGACTACTGGTCCCCCAGTAAAATATCTCATGTCAACTGTGCCTAGTGAAGAAAACTCACCACTGATCTCCCGGTATGTATGCCTGGCACCCAATTGCTTCGTATCCAACAAGAACTTGGGATCCCGACGGAAGTAAAGCATCCGCATGAGGCCCCACACACATCCCACACTGTCGTCATCTTGTGATGCAGACCGCCTGTGACCTCGCTTTCCCATTTCCAGATGATTTCTTTGTTCTATAGCGGAACTGACTTTTGTTTCTTCTACTGACAGCTCCGTTCGTCGGGGAGATCACCACCAGCTAGTGAGCTGGATACGATGAACACTGGATGCAAATCAAATTAGCCACCGGTCAGATTCAGACAGCGAAGGACCCATTTATCCGAAGAAACCAAACTGGGAGAGGAAGGGAGATGCAGCGCCTGGCTGTAAGAACCAAGAAGCCGGTCTATGCCAGATTGCCAGGTACCAATTTTCCTTTTGTAAATCTCTCCTAAGAAATCCAACTAATCCATTCCATAATAATAACCACTAAACAAGGTCACGGAAACCTCCAAATACAGACAAAGAAAATCTCGTACAATCATACGAAAACAGCACTCAGATTAAATTTCAAGCACAGAATCCCCTTGCCCAGCTACCATGAGAATCAAGATTCAAGATTTTTAAGGATCAAAAAAGGAAAACCAAATTCCACGCAGATAACAATAAACCATCCCAAAACCAAGAAAGATGCGCAGCAAGCCCACCTGGAGCGAACTCGGAGATCACGATTCACGAACCGAAGCTTCCCCACCCGGCCTTCCTCTCCCTCTTCCTCTCTCTCTCTCTATCGGAGGCGCCGGCGGCAACTGACAGAGACGAGCACCCATCCAAATCCCTCACAGGACCTCCCTGGCCATGTGAAGCGCAGGGTTTGGAATGCCTGCCGCCCGCAGCTAGCTGTCCATCCTTTCGGCGGGGGTGGCGACGACGACGGAAGGAATCGGAAGCTTTCTTTCTTTTCTGGCGCTGTTAGCTCGCCTAACCCAGGCTCGCGTTCAGAACCACCTTTTTATTTGTCTCCTTTTCTTATTCCTCTGCCCTTTCCTAATTTCCTCCCTTCCACTCCTCCCGTCGCTTTGCTTTGTTGAACGGAACGGAATACGGAATAGGAGACGCGCGCGCGCACCAGCCACCAGGGGAGGGGAGGGGAGGGGAGGGGAGGGTCACGGCACCGGCGGAGCCGCAGCCCACCACATGCCAATCACAGCGACGCCACCCGCACGAATTCTCGACGGACTTTCGGTGAGTGCGCCCACCTTTTTGCGACATGCAGGAGAAAAGCGGCAACCGATAATCGATTTACATGAACCTAACTAAGGATTGCTGGTTGCGTGTTCATGCTGGCGGAATTCGTTCTGTGGGAGGGGTGTGGGTGTGACGAGAAGGTTTTGAGTGATAATAATGCGTTTTAACAACCATATTTTATCATATCGTAGCACATCAGATCATTGCCGTGGTTGCCGAAAGAGCCAGAGAGAAACGTCTCGTGTTTTTCCTGGCTGGGTGCTGCCTCGGTGTGCTTACCGCTAGAACTGCGTGTCGACAGCTGGTGCACGAAATGAAATATCTCGATTTCAATATTCAGGAGCAAGATTGCTGCTAGTACAAAATGTCTCGGAGAATTTGCCACCTCGAGCGAACTCTTTCGCAGCTTCAACGCTAGCTACCTTATTAATTTATGTCTACAACTGGATTTACAGCTGTTTTGCGAGAAGAGCCAGTAGTTTAGTGGCGTTGATTAATTACTGGACTTCAGACAAGAGATAGTGGTTTAGATGGGATCCGACGGGTGGTTGCGCCTAAGCCATTCCCTTTCCTGCTCGGCAACTTTACAACCTAGAATCCGGTGGTGCGATTGCCAGGTGCGGCACCCACTGTTCCAGCAGCGTGAGGTTAGGTCAGCCAATCGACCAAACCACGTCGTCGTCTGCGGGTAACGCTAAACACCGATGCTAATCTCTTGTGCTCTACGGAAGGGTGGTGGACCGCGACACGGATGATGGACGGTGACCCGGAGCTGGGAAGAGGCATCCGACGAATCAGGGGCTCAGCGTTTTGGCATCATCTCGTCTCGTCTTCCTGGGCACGGCTTTAGAATTTAGTTGGCCGCCGCACGTACACCAGCCAAGGACCGGCAGGCAAACTAAATCATGGTTGTCATTTGGTCGCGCCTGAACACAGAATTCTCCCACGAAATCATAAGGACCGGCAGTGCTACTCGATTCTTATCTCAACGACGTGACTGACGATGCTAGTATTTAATTTGGTGCCGGCGTGTTAGATTAGGGACTTGATATTGGCTCGGGTGGTACTGTACGTGCAGACTATACTCCGTAGTAGTACTCCAATCTCTTGAGAGTGAAATTCTCGGTCTTATGCCTTGTTCGGTTATTCCTGGTATAAATCAGGATTGAGTAGAAATGAAGAGGGTTCAATCCCTTTGTAAGTAGGTCAAAATTTAATCAACCAGGATTGAGTAGAAATGAAGAGGATTCAATTCCTTTGTGAGCAGGTCAGAATTTAATCCTCTTCAATCCCTAGCGACCGAACCGAAACACACCTTTAGCGGGTGCAGATATGCTTGTGCTCTCTGATGTTTAAGCTACGGGAGTCTGATCCGTACGCATTATTAGTGATCACGGTATTATGTACAGTAAAGTCAATGAGCATGCGGTCTCATTTAACCCTATATCGCTTGTCCCAAGCTGATGGGCACGACTCAAGCTTGCGGAGATTCTGAGGACAGCTGGCCAGAGTCAAAAGTTTTTTTGGCCATCATCTTTCGTCCTTGTGATCCGCGTGAACTATCACCATCGTGAGTTCGTGTTTATAGACCCAACAATATTTTTTAAAAGTCCAGTTTTGAATCCAGCGTGAACTATCACTATTCTTTGCCTCTTTGGCCCTTGATCATCAGCGACTTTACAACCGACAAGGTGAGGACAAGGAGTGAAGAAAACCGTCAGAGACCGAATAGATTTAATTCGAGACAGGAGCCATCATGGCTGTCCTGCTCCTGCAGGGATAGGAGGAGACTGATGAATCATGGCCACTCAGCCACGCACGATCAGATAAATTCTGGATCAGCATTTTTTTCCCTTGGCCAATGCCATTAGCTTTCGTCCTCGTCACCGTGCCGGTGGCATTATGGCCGTGACGCAGATCTAGGTGCCGTTTAGATGATTTTGAAAATGCAGATAAAAAAATCCTCTTAGCATTTAAACGAGAGAGTTTTTAAAAGAGGCATCTTAACAGAGGAGTAGTAGCACAGTAGAGCGCGGCATGTGATGGACAGAGGTCTGAACCGTTAGTCTCACGATGAACTTCTTCTGAAATTATACACACTCAGCCGCAGGTTGGGTGAGCCTCGGCCGAAAGGGAATGGTTAGTACTCCATCACGCAACGCAATGATGTGCAGCTGCGCAGTCGACCGTATCGTCCGGTCTTGGACACGGCAGCATACCGTTCCGGGATTATTTGATTTCTGCGTTAAGAAGACGGGCCCGTGGTTCGCGGTGGCATGGTCAGCAGGTTTGGTGTGATCGTCCCAGACTATAAAGGGGGCTTTGCCAAATTATCACTTTGGATTAGTATAGACACAAAAGTGTAATAGGGTACTACTCCTATAATATCGAGAAAATTCTTTTCTTAGCCCCTAAAAAAATGATCGCTTCCTTGGCTTTTTTTTTTACTTTCGTATTCGATAAAATTTTATCTTTCATTTTCTTTTTTGGCTTTTTTGCCCTTTCTGGTAGTTTACACCTCTGTTAAATATAAAGTCAAATTGACCATTTTACCTTAAAAAAAATAAACTACCACATGTTAGCTTGAATTTGATAAAAAGTTAACGCTATCACGCTTTTTCTTTTAAAATATAGTATATGTTAAAAAATAACAATGTTAGAATTTCATTTTAAAAAATAGTGTACCATCAAATTGTCGCAAATACAAGTTGAACTTGTGGTAGTTTATTTTTTTGAGAGGGCTAAAATGGTCATTTTACTCTTAACACTGTTATTGGTCTAAACTAATAAAAAGGCTAAAAAAAAATGAAAGATGAAATTTTGTCCAAATAAAAAAGTTAAAAAAAAAGTCAAAAAAAGAAGTGGTGACTATTTAAAACCAAATAAGAAATTCTCTTTATGATATTACTCCACACAGAAATAGATAATGGCTTTGTACCTGTATACTACGCCAACAAGCTGGATTTGTTGGTACCACATGCGTCTCTGCCTCCGCTGTTATTGTATCCTCTGCGTGCACGATGCACACGCATTTTTTTTTTTTTGTTTTGGAGGAGAAATATCAGGCCGAGTCAAGTGACTATTTTAAAAAAAAAAATTTGAAGCGCATAGTAGGTAGGAACTTGATCTAACGCTTTCGCCAGAGCGCGCTTCGCACGTGTTCCACTTTGATTTCTGAGTGAGACTCTGAAGAAAGAAAGGGAATACCGTAATATTCTTCGGGTATGTCACATCTTAATTTATTTTTTGTGGGAAGATCGAGTGTGTGTGGGAACTGTGGGATGGACCATGGACGGTGTGGTTGGTGGGCAGGCTTGTGCGGCACAGCATCAACTGCTGCACGCCCGATCAAGGCATCGCGCCACATATATATGGCATTCTTCTGATGCAGCATGCATGTGGAGACTTTTGACTTGTTCCTACAGTACCCTGATCTAGGGCTGTTGGCCGTGAGCATTAGCACTTCCTCAGTACTCTTATGGAAGTAGGACCAGGATACTGTTGGATAAAGCATGAATCATTCTGGGCCCGAAATTTCTTGCGTCGGAAGACATGTTCAGACCGGATAAAAGCTTTGCGCCAATTTTTTTTTTTTAAAAAAATCCCTTTCAAGCTGTCGAGGAAATGAATAATGATGATGTTCCGTTTTGAGGTACTAAATAAAATAAATATATCCGGTTGGACTAAACTGATTTATTTCGCGCAGGTCTAGTAGGCTGTCAACATGATGAATTTTACATTTGAGTAGTATATAACTCTTCGTTCTCAAATTATTGTCATTACGACATCAAATTTAGTTTATATTTAAACTGGAACAGTTGTCCTAACAATAACAATTAAAAAACAAAGAGAGATGATTCACGGATGTTAAAGTTCAGGGCCATGATTTTCTGAAGTGCACAATATTATACAGCTATAACAGACATAGCTACAAAACTGAATTGTACATAGAAGATTATAGCTTAATTTAGCTGGCACGATGCAGCCATATGTGAAATACAAGATGAAAACTCCCTCCGTCCCATAACAAGTTTATTCCAGGTTTGATTGGCTATTTTTTTTTTTCTTTGATCAATGATTTCTAAAATAAATCAACTTTAACATTTATGCTTGGATTTTTATATTCATCATGGAAATTATTTTTATATATGTTTTTAAAGTTGATAGATAGAAATCATTGATAAAAATGAAATGAAATCAAACCCAAAAAGAAATTTATTATGAGACGGAGGGAGTAGATAAAAAAACTGTTGCAAACCTATCTCGACGATCCATGTGCTCCGCATTAGTTCAGTTGCACGGTCCAGCCCATCCAGTCCTCAGTTTGACCCATCTGGAGACTTGTCAGCGCTGTATACAGCTGCTGGGACACAACACCGACGCCATGGTTGACACCATACTCCACCCTGCAAGTAGAAATCCGTTGTATTGTGATCACTCTCATAAATGCAAGGGAAATGCTGCGTACAAAAATCTAAAGTGGTCGGGCCCTTTTATATAACATAAATAACAAATATATCACAAATTATGCATGTTCAAGTAGCAGTCTTGCCATAAGTTATTCTTTTAGCATGGTTGATACAAATAGAACACAATTAAGGCTGCAAGTGGATTTTAGGAAGTCATAGGACATGATCATGACTATAGAGGTTGAAATTTGACAACATGGACATAATATGAATATTCCTGACTTCTAAGACATTCAAAGTACAGAAGAATAATACTTAGTTACTAGTAACTCGACTAAGAACATACTGCATCATATGCATTGGATCATGTTGTTATGAAACTATACAAGATATGAGAGTTAGCTAAATTAAGCCGTAAAAAAGTTAAATTTTATCCACCATATTGATCGAAGAGTGAAATGCTTCCAAGGTCCTTTAACTATTTGTGTATGGTCACTTAGGTCTTTAACTTTCAAAGTGACCAAATAGGTCTTGGATCTATCTAAATGGTGCATCTACAGGTCCAAACCACATCGTCAGCCGTATAAATCCAACGTGGCACTGCCACCGTGGATGGTGACACACGTGGCGCTACAACCTTGAAATTGGAATGAGAATGATACGTGGGTGGCCCTAAACTATTACCTTATTCTCATATAGATCCTTAAACTCTTGTTTTACATTTCTGACACCCTAAAACTATTTTTCCTTCTCGTCTAGGTCCCTAAATTTTAATTTTTTTAATTTCTGCCTCCCTAAACAATTTTCGCCTTCTAATCTAAGTCCCCGAACACTTGTTTTGTATTTCAGGCTCCCTAATATGGTTAACATCATTTTTCCCATTCATCTAACTCCAAAAATTAATTCAAATGTGTAAAATTATAAGTCATTTTTAAGTACCTTTAATGATAAAGCAAATTGTAAAAAATATATGATATTTATCATACTTTTTAAAATAAGACAAAAAGTAAGCCACGGTAAATAATGAAAAATGATCGGTTATATATTTCCTTCATTGTTAGTTCATTATAATAACATATGTAGCAGAACAGGAAAAGGTAAATACGCATCTGCAAGTAAAATTTTCCTTCGTCGCTAGTTGTTTTTGGATGATAGAAATTTAGTAGCTAAATTAACGAATTTGTATATGATAGACTCGTATTGTTGTTTTTTCTCAACAAATTGAACATTTATTTGATATTTTTGCAATAGAACTATTCATTTAATTTGTCTATGACCGAAGAACTGAAGTGGAATTTTAGGATCTAGATGAGAAGGTGAAAATTATTTAAAGAGAAATAAAAAAAATAGAGTTTAGGGACCTAAATGAGAAGGAAAAATAGTTTAGGAAGCTATAAATGCAAAATTATAGTTTAAAGACCTAGATGAGAAGAGGGAACTAGTTTAGAGCCACCAATGCATTTCACTCTCATCCCAATTAGTACCAGCTACATCCACGATGGCAGTGCCACATGTCAACATCCACGTGGCAGTGCCACGTCGGATTTATACGGCTGACGACGCAATTTGGAACTGGATATGCACCATTTAAATCGAGATAATTCCTTCCTTGGCCCTAAAAAAGTCGTTGCTTCCTTCCTTGGCCCTTTTTATTTCGAACTTCCCTATCAAGACTAAATTCAAGTTTCCATTCCTTTTTTGGCCCTTCCGTTAGTTTAGACCAATAACGGTGTTAAGTGATCGGTAAAATGACCATTTTACCCTTCTCATAAAATAAGCATACACTATTTTTCTAACATGAACCAACTTTCTCTTGTAAATAGACAAAGTTATGCTTTCATGTTACACTCAAATTGACAGAATGCAAATTGAAATTGTGCTGATTACATTTTATGAGAGGGGTAACATGGTCATTTTACCCCTCACTTAACGCCGTTAGCGGTCTAAACTAACGGAAGGGCCAAGAAAGGAATGGAAACTTGAATTTGGTCCTGATAAGGAAGTTTGAAATAAAAAGGGCCAAGGAAGAAAGCGGTGACTTTTTTAGGGCCAAGGAAGGGATTCTCTCTAAATAGATTTGGGACCCATTTGATCACTTTGAAAGTTAAAGGAGCTAAGTGACCATACATGAATAGTTTAAGGACCCCGGATGCATTTCACTCTTCATTTAAACTAATAACTGGGATCACAGGCAAAGTTATTTGTCTCACCTTTTCCCTTGATATGTAATACACCCAACAGGAGACACTACAACAGCAGTTCCTGTGCAGAACACTTCATCAGCATCAAGCAATTCATCCACTGAAACAAGCCGCTCCTCAACCTTCCAGCAAACCAGAAACATTAATTCAGATTTTGGCAACAGTTTGAGAACATGTGCAATGATTTTCAGCGACAATTTCTGAACAATGCCTTGCAACCTACAATTGGACCAACTTAACTACCGACAACTATCTTCATTCAAAGCTGAAATAGGGAAAATATTAAATAAATTCTCAGCAGAATCCCTATTTATGTTCATCAATAGACAGTAAGAAACATGGATGGCTTGATCTAGGCACCTAGATAACAGCCTTAGTGTTACTGTTTACTGTACTGATCCAGTACAAGTTGTCAAATCAACAGCATTAAACACTGATATCCTATGCCAGCTAACCAGCTCATTTTCTGGATCATGGGATTGATGGTAGTTTACCTGGAAGCCCTTGCTCAAAGCAACATCAATTATACTTTTCCTTGTGATGCCAGGTAATATCGTCCCTCTTATTGCTGGGGTAGAAATAACATCCCCCTGTTGGAAAAGATGATAAAGAAACAAGCCTCATTATGTAACAGACAACATACATAATACATCCCATTAATTCAGCTGGAAATTCAAAAGCATGCAATAACCACTCATCCTTCAGATGTTGCTCTGCGATATGCTGATCGTCTGGCTGAACTTAATAGTTATAGATCATCAAAGTGGCACTACATCCTATTGAAGATCGCCAATTTTACCTTGACAACAAAAATATTACATGATGAAACTTCTTCAAGATACTTTTTCTGAACAGCATCCAAGTAGAGAACATCAGAATAGCCTTTCTCCTTTGCAATTTTCTGTGCCATCAGTACCTATGCAACAACAAGAACAGATGATGATAACCAGAAAGATTTTTTTCATAGAACACAGTCAAAATCAGTATAGAGGATAATAGCTAAACAAAAGACTGAAAGAACTCTCAGGATATAAATCATCAAAGCTAAGACATTTATCTCGATGACAATCAGCACAATGAATGAAATGTTAGTGTAAATCTGAAGTCTCAGTGGTAGATTAGGGAAATGCATGCTACTTGAATGGTCACAATAAAGTGGAGGGAAATACAGAAGGTTTTGATAGCTAAAATGTATGGTATACATATTCCATGACATTATTCATTTGAGACTTGAGTATACTTAGCTTCAACATTTGCATTTTACAGAAAAGTTGGGCCATTACTCTTACAAATTCTGTTGTATGCCATATATTTCAGTCACAGAGTTGAAGCTAATAAACATCATTAGGAGTTTTGGAACAAATACAAGAAGAATTATAGAGCAAAGCTGCATTAATGATAGTCCTATAGCATCCATAACTTTCATAGCAAAGCAACATAGCAGAATTACCGAAGCATAATTTCCTATGGTCTTCACACATCCTGTTCCACCAGGAGTAGCACGATGGAACTTGTCTTCAACTATCAAATTTATGGGTGCTAAACCTTCCTGCAGCCATTAGTGAACATGTTTACCAAGAGAGTTCATTTAATAAACACCTTCTGGTAGCGATTCTATTTGGGAATCTTAAGTATGGTTCATTAACAAATTCCATGGGTTATCATCAACCAATAATCAGTAATTCATCTACAATAATTCATAATTCTTGATGCTGAAACCTTTATCAAGCAACATACTGCCACAGTGGAACGTCAAAAAAAAAAAAGCTCAACACATCAATACCTCATCTAATGATTGTCTATATGTACCTAATATTTTATGAAAATAATAGAGGTAGGAGTTTTTGCAAAAAGGACACTGACCTTAAAGTAGTTTCCAACAGGGGAGACAAATATAATGAATGTGTACTCAGAAGCGGGTGCAAGACCAAGAACAGCCCCGCTTCCCATAAGTAATGGTCTGATATACAAAGACCCTTTACCAGTAGGAGGCACCTGGAAGTATAAAATATTTGACAAACAATTAAACCGTGGAAATTTGTAGAGGGGTTAGTACTAAAAGAGTGTCGATCATTCTCCAGACAGTGAACTCACCCATCTCTTATTTGCTAAAACGGTCTGTTTTACTGCCTCAACAAATTGCTCAACACTAGGTGCAGGCATGCACATCCTCTCAGCACCGATTTGCATCCTCAAAGCATTTTCCTCTGGTCGAAATAATAGGATAGATCCCTCAGTTTTTCTATATGCCTTTAAGCCTTCAAACAATCCCTACAAATCAAGCTCACTGCTATTTAAATACAACCATAATATATCTATCCCCTCAAAATTATCCACTTAGAACCCTGAACTACGACAATGACACAATCTATATATAACAGAGAACAAATATCTACCCCTCACTAACCTGTCCATAGTTAAGGACTCCAGAAGATGGGTTCAGAGATATGGGACCAAACGGCACCATTTCACCCTCAGAAAAGTTTCCATCGGGGCCGCATTTTGCGATATACATATAATCAGTTTGCACAAGACCAAAACCAAGGTTCTCCCAGTCCAAATCAACAGATTCAGGTGATTGCCTGCTAAACAGTAATAGTCATCGCATCAGAAGGTCATGTAACTACTACATTAAAAGATACCAACACAAGTACAAAACGTCAGTTAAGCACAGAAATCGCCGTGATGGGCACAAGAAAATCAAACGTTCTGTTTGCAGTGGAAATCACATACGTGTAGCCGCTTGCTACAGAAGCTCCGCATCTTGTCACAGGACTAGGCTTCAGTGGGAGTGACGAGATGGAATAAAGTCGATTCTGAATCTGCATCAGCGAGAAAGCACAGTAAATTAAATAACTGAACACGTAAGCATAAACTTACGAACGACTTCCTTGGTTCAACACCTCTGATTCCGAATCCCTCCCTTTATTCTCCGAGTCAACGGCTAGATTCTAACAACCCACACCATAGAACCTGGAGTATATCATTTCATATACAGCAAAAAGCTGAGAGTAGTTAAGCACCGACCTTAATGGACGGCCGCGGTGGCGGGGGCGAGAGGGACACCCGTTGTCGCCGGCCGGCGAGCGGCGCGACCACGACGACGGCTCCGCGCGAGCCAACGCCGTACTCCATTTTCCCTTCAACCCTGCGCAGGAAGCCCGTGCGGTTACTCCGTGGGACCTAGGGTTTCGCCACGGCGGCAGATGAGGCGGCGGCGGCCGCGGAAGAGGTGAGGAATGGATGAAGGAGAGGCGGCATCCAACGAGAAGTCCAGAACTGCGAGGTGAAAACGGGTAGGACGGATAGCGATTCCAGGAGCGGAGGCCGTTAGTGGGGGCCCGTCACGGTTGGGCCCACCGTACACTGTCGATAGTGGTGATAACGACGTGGTGCGTTGGCCTTTGTGTTTCTGGATGAGAAGGCTGCCAAGTAATCGTGACGCGGAAATTTTTTGTTTCATCCACATGGGTCTCTGGCAGAACAGTCCGCAGAGGGACGCGCGAGCTGTGTTTGCTTTCGAGTTTGTGGCCGTCGTGCCTCGTGCCGGAGTGCGTACTCGGCAATGGTCACGGTCAACTGAAAAGGAAAAGAAATTCCAACGGTATTGACAATGTAAGGATTCAATTTGCTCTCTCCCTCGCCAGTATTACGTCGACATTGAGTTACTATGTTATTGTTATCGAGACTAGAGTAAGGTTCACCGCCAGCTGACCATTTTTCAATAATAAAAACTGATATGTTAATCAGTAAAACCGATCGGTTCACAATATTGCTACGTTAACTGGTTTGATTTTCATTAAAAATCAAATACTCAACAACTGATTTACTACTATTTTGCTACAGTATTTTGATTTGATTTTTATTAAAAACCAATTGCTTGGTGAAATTGAGCCGAATCGATTCATCGATTTTCACTGATTCGTGACTTTGTAAAGAACATAAATTCTATCCAGTTGTCATTTTTTGAGTGGCATTAATGAATTATTTATCATTCATGCTCATAGTAGAGTTTATAGGAGTATGTATTAAATAAATAATTTTTTTGTCTTTCAGGTGAAATATGTTAAGGCATCTAAAACTCACAGAGACCGACAAGTGAGTAAAAAAGCAATGAAACCGTTTATCTTTTAAGTTCAACGCAAATATTTTTTTTATTTATCTCACATATTCGCTATTATAACATCGTTATATTTATCCTAATAACGGCCTGTTTAGATCCGATCAACTAATTGTTAGTTCAGATTAATAATTAGTCAACTAATTAATCGATCAGATCCAAACAGGCCTTAAGTTGGATTGATATTTCAGCGTTGATCGAATTGTTGTTTATCTCACATACATTTATAGCGTGGTGTTGATGTCGAAATCAAGTTCGGGCCAATACATCGCTTACATGTCTGTGTGCGAGAACGCTGACGCTTCTTCAGCGTCAGGTTTGGACAGCACCTATACAATCCTATCTCGAGAGGGATCGCGTCAGAAAAGGATCATATTAGAGTTGATTCGAGCTTGGTCAGACCAGCTGGATCATCTTCAAACATCATCGGGACGAAAGAAAAATAGCAAAAAAGGTCGCATGAGAGGATTAAGGTTTGGAGAGAACGAAAAAGCAGAGTCAAATGATAGTCTTATCCCGCAGGGCAACGGATCCCCAAATAAAGAAATAAATTGGAATTGATCTTCTGAAAACTTTACTAAATCGACACCACCGGAGTATCCGGTAAAGTGTCAGATACTCCGGTGATCGAAGTCTCTGGTACGTTGCTGGAGGATATGTCGTGTAAATCCGGTAAGTCGAGAGGGCTTATCGAACAATCCGGTATCGTGTCGGACACTTCTGTGGACTTTATGCTCTAACCCGAGGAGGCTTGCCGGACAATCCGACGTGATGCCGGACACTCCGGTGGGTTGAAAACTCAAACCCGAGAGGGCCTACCAGACAGTCCAGTGTGGTGCCGTACACTCAGGTGCCGAACAGTTCGGTGCAGTGCCGGATAGTCCGGTAAGCTAAGCGCTCAAACCTGAGAGCGCTTGTCGGACACTCTGGTGAGTCGAATGCCCCAAACCCGAGAGGGCTTGCCGGATTCTCCGACAACATATCGGACACTCCGGTCGTTCAGCAATTTTTTGGTGTCAACATATGCCCCTGTTTTTTTTAAAGTTCCTGCACCATAAAGCATTCTAAGCACCCAAAAACCTCTAAGGGCAATGGTCCTCCTGACTCATCATCCATTCCATCATTCTCAGTAACGATATTCTTCATATCGGTCGTTCTTCTCTTTTAAGCTTTTTGTCATACACTTGGATGATATTTTTTCAGGTATCGGCCGTTAAAAGCCCTAGGTAATGACTCTCTTCGAATATCTTTCAACATGTATGCATTCTCAGCAATGACTTTCACTACTTTATATGACCCTTCTCAACTAGGAGAACATTTCACAAATTTGTTGCTTATTGAGCCTACAAGCAGAATAGTTTTCCACACTAATTCGTCCAACTGAAAAGTTTTAACCTTTACCTTCTTGTTGTAAGCTCTAGCAATTCTCCCCTTTTCTTTCTCAATTTTTCTCAAGGCACTCAAACGCTTATCAGTGACTTCATCAATATTATCTAGCATTAAAGTTCACTAACTCATCGGTGGATAAGTCATTTTGTTTAGCTAATCTTAGAGCTCCTATATTTACCTCGATGGGTAAAACGACCTCTTGTCCATACATAAATTCATAAGGTGTTACTTTAGTTCCCCATGCCTAGATATTCGATGAGCCCACAAAGCTTTCGATAAGATTTCGTGCCACCTCTTAGATGGTCCTCTATCTTTTTCTTAATGAGTTTAATCAATGTTTTATTACTAGACTCAACCTGACCATTGGCCTGAGCATAATACAGAGATGAATTGAGTATTTTAATTCCATAGGATTCGGCAAACTTTTTGATATGATCGGATGTAAAGGAAGTACGTTGATCTGTAGTCAAAGTTTACGGTACACCGAATCTTTGAATGACATGCTCGGTAAGAAACTCAATTACCTTTTTGTGCGTCATGTTCTTGAGAGCAACCGCTTCGATCCACTTGGTGAAGTAATCCGTTGCTACTAACACGAAGCGGTGTCCCTTCAAAAATGAAGGGTGTATTTGCCCTATAAAATCCAATCTCCATCCTCGTAATAGACATGGTTTTATGATGGGTTCATCGTGGCAGCGGATGCCAATTGAATATTGTCAAACCTTTGGCATTCTTCGCAACTTTTATAATAATAATAATAATCGGCAACCATGGTTGGCCAGCCCTTCTTAACAACTATTTCATTTTTGAAGCCGATTGATGCATACCACAAATGCTTTTATGAGCTTCTCACATAGCCACTTTGGCTTCGAAATCACCCAAATATTTTAAGAGCAAATCGTCTCTCGTTCGGCGGTATAAGTTAACATCAATCAAAATATATTTAAAAGCTATATGCCGAACCTTCCTATCACACTTCGGGTTGGACTACGAATGTATGAAACTATTGGTGACCTCCAATCAATCGATTCGGCACTATCACAGTTCGGCCGAACCTTCCTATCCGAATGGTCTAGTTCAAGCATCTCAAGCATCGGTTTCTTAATAACTGAAAAGTTACCTTTACTAACATTGTAATCTGATGCTTGTTGTGCCAACTCATTGGCTTTACTGTTTTCTAACCTAGACACATGATGTATATTGAACTCATCCATCCCTCTAATGATGTCTAGGCATTTGTCTAAGACAGCATTCAACGATCCGTTTAAACATTGAAAATTTTCAACAACTTGTTACACTACTAATAACGAATCGCCGAAAAGCTCTACATGTTTAACCCCATGGACTCTAACATCTCCAAGCCGAACAACAATGCTTCATATTCGGCTTGGTTATTGGTGCAATCATACTCTAATCAGTTTGAGAATTCAAAAAAAAACTAATACTACACCAACACATTTACCCTCTTTGCAAACCGATTAATCAAAATACAACTTTCAAGGGGCACATGTCATATAACCAACATCTAAATCATGATTTAAATCAATCCGATGTTCTATAATAAAATTAGTAACAATTTGACCTTTCATGAATTTCAATGACTCATAAGTCAAATCATACTCAATTAATGCATAAGCCTATTTACCAAGCCTAACACAAAAAATTGGCCTATGCAACATTTGTTTAATAACATTAGTTTGACAAGCAACCACACAAGTACTTAGATAACAAATAGTGTCTCAACTTCGTGCAAGCATGATAAAAAGAAAAAAATATAGTTTCTCGATGAGTTCCGCATCTACCAACCGTCGGCTCACATATGTGATCACACTCCTTCCTTTCGGCTTCTTGTGTCGAAACAGCACCAATCACATCATACTCCGCTGCTATGTAAAGACGAAAAGGGACTCCATCCTTGGGTTCCCTAAGAACTGGCGGCGAAGACAAGTACTCTTTGATCTTCTCAAAAGCTTCCTGCTATTTTGCCCCTCAAGTGAATTCGGTTTCATTCTTTAACCGAAGAATATGAGTAAATGCATTGATTTTTCTCGACAAGTTAGATATGAATCGCCTCAACTAATTCACTTTACCTAAAAAGCTTTGCAACTCTCTCACATGTAGGCTCTTGGACGTTTCTAATTGCTTCTATCTTCTTATGATCTACCTCTATGCCTTTTTCATAAATTATGAAGCCTAAAAAAATTTCGGTCAATACACCAAAAGCACATTTGAGCGGGTTCATTTTTAAACCAAAACGGCATATTTGATCCAAAGCGAGTTGCAAATCGGCTAAGGGAGAATCTAAAGCAACCGATTTGATTACTACATCATCTATATAAACTTTCATGATGACATCAAGTAAATCATAAAAAATAAAGTTCATAGCTCTTTGGCATGTGGCACCCGCATTCTTCAACTCAAAAGTCATGACAACCCACTCAAATAATTTTACAAAACCAAAATGTCTAAAAGCAGTTTTAGACATATCTTTTTCGACCATAAAAATTTGATTGTATCTCGCATTACTATCAAGAAAAATAATGATTCTATAGCCGGAAGAATCATTAATTAACATATCGGCTATGGGCATAAGATATTCATCTTTAAAAGTGGCTCTATTCAAATTTTTGAAGTCAATGCAAACACTTATTTTACCAGTGTTATTTTTTTCACCAGCATGATATTAGATATCCACTCTGCATATCTGCAAGGTTTTATAAATTTTGCATTATGTAATCGGTTAATTTTCTCTTTAATTCGATCTTGCATAATCGAGTTCAATCTTCTCATCGGTTGCTTAAAGGGCCTAAAACCATATTTTATTGAGAGCCGATGCTCAACTAGCTCACGACGCAACACGAGCATTTTATTATAAGACCATGCAAAACAGTACACATATTGTTTTAGTAAATCGATTAACTTTATATTATAATCGGCTTTCAGATTTTTGTTTATAAAAGTTGACCTAGGATTATCATCGCCGCCATGATTCACCTCCTCAAGAGGATCAACCGATGTAAATCCTTTTTCTAACTTATCCATGTCCTCTATTTCTTCTATAGCCTCGCATATATCGTTCGTGTTGAACAGATAGTGTTTCACTCTCTTTTTTTAAATCATATTATATGATTGAGCCGATTCTCCATTGGCTTTACATTGACGAATACAAAATCATCTCTAGTTACAATAAAAAAATTATAATCCATCAAGTCTAAACCGGTCAAGTACTTGACGGTATCATGTGGTAAAGAAGATGCTTCAGCCATAGCAACACAAGCCGATGCATCCGCATGACAACAGCTACATCATCACCAACTCATTATATTAAGAATTGATGCAATGTAGAAAGAACACATCTATTAGCATGAATCCAATCACACCTTAAGATCAATCTATAACTACCGCTCATATCGGTAATAAAGAAAGCGGTAGCCATGGTCTTGCTCCCAACGGTGAGCCCCATAGAGGCGACCCCTTAAGCCTTGATAAGATCTTCTCCTCCCACACCGTTCAAAGTCATATTGGTCCGAATGAGCTCATCATCGACCTTACCTAGCTTTTTAAACAAAGAATATGTCATTAGATTAACAATAGCACCGCCATCTACAAACATACAAGAAATTGGTGTGCCATTAATATGACCTCTCACATAGAGAGGTTTCAAATGGTTCTCTGATTCCGCGGGCTTCTCAAAGATAGCACTTTTCGATCCAAAGTCGAATTGTACGATAACCTCCTCTTCCTCTACTAAATAATAATAAAAAAGAGACAAGCAAATAGTGTTGATATCCATACCTTTCCGAGGCGGTGTAGGCTCATCGTCCAAGAGGTCGTCGTCGTCGAACTCGGACATATCGACGTCTCCCACGGGTGAAGGTATTGTAAAGCCCTCTCCAACACGGCGTCGACCAAACCCAGTGGCTTCGAAGTAGCCACCGCTTCCTTCGTCACCGATGGGGTGGAAGCCTCGGGCTCCTTAGCTCTCCACTGCTTAACTTGAGGAACCATCGGCTTGATCTCGTTGAAGACCTCGTCTCTCTTCTTCTCCGCCTCCTCCTCTCGAATCTTCTAGATGCGTAGCCTCTAAAGCTTCCTCTTTTAAGTCTGGGTTAAGCCAGGCAGACACCATCTCGATTGCGTGTATTTGAAGGAGCCTTTGCAGCTGCTAGCTTCATGATCATAAGAAGTCTTTTCGATCGGATCATCCAATGAGATCGGCCTCATGAAGACTCCCTTGATTTTAACATCAGTTGTGCCTATTTTTACGACACCTTCGGATGCGCTTTCTCGATGAACAAAAGTGGAAGGGACATGTTCATTACCTTGATTCAGGCGCCACTTTTGCTTAGGCGCGGTGGTGAAGCTCCCTCCTTGTACCTTGCTCGGTCGAAACTCTGACCGATTCGGAATAGAGCCGAAAAGCCTTGTGAAGATATCTCCCCTCGGTCCGTTCCACCCCAAATGAAATGGTAGGTATGGCATTGGTGGAACGGGCATCGGTGGCACGAGCATCTATGGTCACATGTATAGATGCCACACCGAGAATGGCGAGCAATGCATATAAGGGAACCATGGCGGTGGCACCCTGAACTCATGTGGAGGAAGAGGAGGAGGCCCACGAACAGCTGCGGCTTGCCTCATCTCTTTCCTAGGGGGGCTGCCTCCTCTCGATGGTGATCTTGGCTGTTTCATAGACCGATTGTTCAAACTGGTATTTTTGTTCTTGTATTTGGCCATAAGATGGTCGAAGACGATTTTAGGCCCCATCTTCCTATTCGTGGCCTTACCTTTTTATCTTCCACTTGCCCATCATAGGATTTTTCAGCTTTATCATCTTGGCGGTGGAACTTGCCCTCGGGTCTCGAGCCTTGGATGGTAACCTTAAAAGACTCTTAACCATCGAAAGACTTTTGAAGCACCACCTTTCTAGAGGCACCTTTCTCACTTAGAGAAATATGCATCTCTTCTCTGGTGATCATGTTCTTCCTCTAGGTTGTATCGGCTTAATGAGGCCGAATCAACACCTTGAGGTTAAGCTATAGAGTGTTGACGGAGAACAGGTGCTTGTCGATCTGCATCTTCTTAAGACTCAATCATCTCTCATTAAGAGCCGATTGGACCTGTTGACGAAAAACATTGCAATCGTTAGTAGCGTGAGAATAAAAGTTATGCCATTTACAATATGCCCTACGCTTAATCTCATCCGCCGGAGACAAAGTGTATGCAATCTTAATATATTCACCTTTGTACAATTCATCGAATATTTTTCACATTTAGCTACATCAAAGGTGTATTTTATATCGTCTTTTCGATTTTTATGAATCGGTTCGAGCGAATTGTAAGCAAATGATTTGGACTTGGAGGGCCAAACAAACGCGACAGCTAGAATGTCATTGGAATCATCATCGAAGCTATTCGAATCATATTCCACGACGTGCACGGTGTGGCAGCTGTTGTAATCATGTTTTATTTCTTTGTTTCAGCTTTCTTAAGCCGAAGCCCTTTGTTGGAGGTGAGTAAGCGTAAAAAAATCGTGTCCCTCCAGCTTCTCTCTAAAGTGTGATCGCAAACCACTAAAAGCTAGGTCAGCTAGGTCATTTTTAGAAATTGTTAAATTAAAGTATCGGTTCTTAATATCTCTATACCGCCGAATACAATCAACTACGGTTTCATCTTTCCCTTGCCTAACTGATGTTAAGTGTGACAACTTCAATTCGTTGTCTCCGGAATAAAAATAATCATGAAATTTACGCTTTAAAGACTTCCATATATAGATGGATCTCGAGGACAATGATGAAAACTATGAGAAAACGATTT
Source organism: Zoysia matrella (assembly GCA_001602295.1). Classification (NCBI taxonomy): domain Eukaryota; kingdom Viridiplantae; phylum Streptophyta; class Magnoliopsida; order Poales; family Poaceae; genus Zoysia; species Zoysia matrella. Next base: position 71,017 of record BCLG01000718.1, on the reverse strand, counting down.
CGGTTAGCGATAAAGAAAACAACCGTACTTTCATAGCTTCACTAAAACCCGCTTCTTCTAATTGTACCATGTATCAGCTAACATGTTCCCATGTCATCTTACTATCTTCACCATTGAATTTGACGAAGTCAGGCACACACCATCCGCTAGGATAAGAGACTGAATCAAAATATGTGGGGTATAACTTTTGATAAATTCGGTCTCTTCCCTTAAAGTCTACCCCTAGCGTTTCACGAAATTGTTTGCTCAAATCCTCTTTGATGCGAGCCATACATTCTTCTATGTTAGCAATAGGTGGCCTAGCGGATATGCCCGGTGGTGAAGGTGTATGCTCATTTTCATGATGCTAAATAATTAATTAGAGATGGGGCTATAAGGGATACCCGTACCGCTTGATGGGATAAGTGGTGTGCTATACGCAACGGTACGGTAAGAAAGAGCAAAATTAGTTAATTTATTCAATCAGCTCGTAGCCGAATTGGGGATGATAGTGATTGGCTCTACGCTAGCGGGAGCCACTACCAAAGCATTAGCTGGCACATGAGATGGAAAACTAGTTTGTCCACTAAACAAGTTTAACGGCAATGTCATACGAAGGTTGTTCTACACTAGATGTAGTGGGCGTCAATATACTAGTAGGAGGATCTACATGCGCAACATAAGAAGATGATACAATATTAACATTTTTAGAGGACTTAGAAAAGTTTTTTTATCATGTATTGCAAATCATTAGTTAAGACCTTTTTTAAATCGGCAAAGTAATACGAAAGGTCTTCAAAAGTAACGGGAGCGGTGTGAATATGTTTTCACATTGGCAGTACCCATGGCTGTGTCGTCGACGACGGTCAGAAGAACGGGTTCCTTCACTTGAGAAATCGCGCCTTGACGGTTCTTCTTGAAACACGTCAAGTACTCTTGTAACTCCCGCTTTTCCCGCACTTTGCACGCCTTTTCGGAGCTCATCCTACGCTATAGGAACGCTTTGCGCGCCTCCTCGGCAACTACTGCAAAGATGGCATGACGGTGTTTGTCGTTGAGATCTTGGAGGTCATGATGAAAACTACGGTTCGGTTTATGCAACCGGAATCACTCGTTCCCCAGCGGAGTCGTTAAAAAGTGTGTTGACGTCAAAATCAGATCCAGGCCAACACACCGCTCGCACGTCTATATGCGAGAACCTCAGCCCTTGTTCAACGCCAGGTTTAGACAGCACCTAGACAACCCTACCTCGGGAGGAACCTCGTCGGAGAAAGATTGTCTTAGGGCTATCTGGCTCAGTTAGGCCAGCTGGATCGACTTCAAACGTCGCCGGGATGAAGAAAGAACAACAAATAGAGTTGAGTGAGTGGATTAGAGTTTGAAGAGAACGAAAAAGTAGAGGCAAACAATAGGTTCGGCTGGGATACCCTCAACCGGCTTTGGGCCTCTGTTTTATAGATGTGAGATGGTTTTATCCCGCAGAGCAATGGATCCTTTAAGTTAAAAAATAAATTAGAATTGATCTGCTGAAAATTTTACAAAATTGACACCACCAGAGTATTTGGTAAAATGCTAGATACTTCGGTGGCCGGAGTCTCCGATACGTTGCTGGAGAGTCTGTCGTGTAAATCTGGTAACCGAGAGGGCTTACCAGACAGTCTGATATCGTGTCAGACACTTCGGTGGGTTTTATGCCCCAACTCGAAGAGGTTTGTCGAACAGTCTGGCGTGATGTCGGACACTCCGGTGGGCTGAAAACTAAAACCCAAAAAGGCCTATCAGATAGTCTGACGTGGTGTCGGATACTCTGGTAAGAAGCGCTTAAATCCAAGAGCGCTTGTCAGACACTTCAGTGAGCCGGATTCTCAAACTTGTAAGGGTTTATCGGATTTTCTGGCAATATAACGGACGCTCTGGTGGTTCGACCATTTTTGAGTGTTGGCATTTTCAGTGCACGAATCTAGTCAAGTAAAGGATCTACTCCACATTGTCGCACAGTTTATCACGCTGATGGCGATCTTGCTGGGAGTAGGATGAGCCATTTATTATCCAAATTATAGATATTTATGCTCCTCAAAAGATACTGTTGATTGCCTTTTGAATTGCGTTACCATGTACTACAACGACAGCAACATGTGATGACCAGAAGCAGAGGTTGTAGCCGTAGGTATTCTAGTCGGTGATGTTTGCAACGATGATAGTGAAATGCACGCACATGGTGAGGGTAAGGAAATTAAATTTTAATTAATACTCCTTCCACACTCTTGGTTTGAGCTAAGCTTTCTTCTTCTTTTTTCAGAATGAACATATAGCTTGAATATTTTTTTTAAAAAAAATAGAGCTATAATCTTGAGTAATTAAGACCCTATTTGGATACAAGTATTTTAAGTGTTTTGGAATAATATTATGGTTTTGTCAAAAAAAAACATTGGTTTTAGAAAGTAAGAGCGTGTTTAGATGCTTTTTTAGTTTTAAGAACCATAGTATGGTTAAATTTTAGTTATTTTATAGTTTTGAAAACTTAGCTCATGACCTCTTTTTTAAAGCATGATTTTGTTTTATAATGATTTTTAAAGCCATATTTTCGTGTTACTTATTATTAAAAAAACTACAGCACCCAAACAGATCCTAAACTGTCCTCAGGTGTATAAGCGCTAGTCTCCATACGCACAAAGGAATTTCGCATCGCAACCTGTGTAATTTAGGTACTGCCTCCATTTCAAAATATAAGCACTTTTTAAGTTTGAATAAAGTCAAATTTTTTAACTTTTACTAATAATATCTTAAAAAATACATAATTTTTAATATAAAAATTATTTTTGTGAAAGCTTATTTCACAATAAATCTAAAAAATATATTTTATATATGATAAAATATCACTATTTTTTATTATTAATGGTTAAAGTAATAAAAATTTGACTTTGACCTAAATCTAAAAAATGCTTATGTTTTTGAACGGAGGGAGTACTACTCTCTGGTTTGAATTGTTCACAACAATTCAGGTAATTATGCTTTCAAATCAAGTCAGAGGTACCTTTGTGTTTTAACATTATCCAATCCAAATAAATCTGAAGTAGCAATTGAGAACCTATAGTACCCACCCCCCCCCCCCCCCAAAAAAAAACACTTCTTGAGACAATCTAACACAAAATCACTCTCCTAGCTTCAGGGAAAAAGGAGTCGCAAAGAAAAGTTTCACGGAAAAAGAGATAAAAAAATCATTTTTAGATCACTGCCCTAAGTCAATGGTTTTGGATCGAGCCACACACAAAATAAGTTTAGTTTTTCGTATAATTGCGTCTAAAACCCACAACTATGACTCGTGATTTCCTATAATTTTAGAAAAAAAGGGCCTGTTCACTGCAGTTATTTGCTGCTGTGGCCAACAGAACGAAAGTCGCTAAGATCAGCCCAGGAACTAAGCCCAGCCCATAAATTCAAAAACCAGCCCACTAACCCGGTAACACAATCACCACGAGCAACCCGATAACACAACCCTCCTTCGTAGTCCCCTCCCCAATCCAAAACCTCCCACCATCACCGGAGAGGCAACGAGCTAACCCCTGGCCATTCGCCTCCCCATGGCCACGGCGCCCCTCACCTGCCACCTCCCCTTCCCATTTCCCTCCGCTTCCCGCCCTCCACCTCCCAGAATCCTAGCCGCTCCCGCCCCGCACCGCCTCCCCCTGCATCTCGCCGCCGCTGCCGCGCGCCGGTTCCGCCCGCCCACCGCGGACGACGAGCCCCCCGAGGCGGCCGAGGACTCGTCCCACGGCCTCACCCGCTACGACCAGCTCTCGCGCAGCGTCGAGCGCGCCCGCCGCCGGCAGCAGGATTCCCAGCCCGAGATCACCCCCGACCACCCCCTCTTCTCGTCTCCCTCGGCGGCGGGAAGCGGAGGAAGCTATGACCCTGAAGACGAATTCTTCGACGAGATCGACCGCGCTATCGCCGAGAAGCGTGAGGAGTTCACACGACGCGGACTCATCAAGCCGTCCCCTGCTCCGCCGTCGGAGCCGCAGTCTGAGGACGAGGGTGTCGCTGACGAGCTCTCCCCCGAAGAGGTCATCGACCTGGATGAAATTCGTGAGCTGCAGGGCCTTAGTGTCGTGTCCGTGGCGGACGAAGAGAATGAGGAGACAGTTGGGGGCGACGCGGATGACGGGGGCGATGGATTGCTGCTCGATGAGGATGGCGAGGGCTTTGATGTGGCGGAGGAGCTCGGCCTCGAGGGGGCCAGAATGAGGCTGCCGAACTTCCGGATGACGCTGGCCGAGCTGCTCGACGAGAGCAAGCTGGTCCCCGTGGCCGTGACTGGAGACCAGGACGTTACGCTCGTGGGGGTGCAGCGGGACGCCAGCCTTGTGGCCGCGGGCGACCTCTACTTGTGTGTTGGAGAGGAGGGGCTCGCGGGGCTCACTGAGGCCGACAAGCGAGGGGCCGTTGCCGTTGTGGCAGACCAGGATATAAACATCGAGGGCACCCTTGCCTGCCGTGCCCTTGTCATTGTGGATGACATTGTGGCCGCACTCCGCGTGCTCCCTGCCTGCCTCTACAGGCGGCCGTCGAAGGAAATGGCTGTGATTGGTGTCACAGGCACAGATGGCGTCACCACCACAACTCACCTTATCAAAGCAATGTACGAGGCCATGGGGGTAAGAACTGGCATGGTCGGAGTTCTTGGGGCCTATGCCTTCGGCAGCAACAAGCTGGATGCCCGACCTGATGCATCTGGTGACCCAATTGCCGTACAAAAGCTGATGGCGACAATGCTGCACAATGGTGCCGAGGCAGCTGTGTTGGAGACAGCCACTGATGGGACACTTCCATCTGGTATCGACGGTGAGGTAGATTATGACATCGTCATGATGACTAATGTTAGGCATGCTGATGGGGAGGATGGGATGACCTACAAGGAGTACATGAGCAGTTTGGCTGCTCTGTTCTCCAAAATGGTGGACCCTGAGCGCCATCGTAAGGTGGTGAACATTGATGATCCAAGTGCCCCATTTTTTGCTTCTCAAGGGGGTCGTGATGTCCCTGTGGTGACATATTCATTTGAGAACAAGAGGGCTGACGTGCACACTCTTAAATATCAACTTTCCCTGTTTGAAACTGAAGTTCTGGTACAAACACCAGATGGGATCCTTGAGATCTCCTCTGGGCTGCTTGGAAGGGACAACATCTACAATATCCTTGCAACTGTGGCAGTTGGCATTTCTGTGGGTGTACCACTGGAGGACATAGTAAGGGGCATAGAAGAGGTGGATGCTATCCCTGGCCGGTGCGAACTAATTGATGAGGAGCAAGCATTTGGGGTGATTGTTGATCATGCGAGGACGCCTGAAGCTTTATCAAGGCTTCTGGATGGTGTAAGGGAGCTGGGTCCTCGCCGAATTGTCACGGGTATGATAAATTTCAACTGCAGCTTTTGTTCATGATGCACAATTGCCTATAAAAAGTTCATCTTGGATATACCCTCTGTTAGACATCCTGCCATATTTTTTTAATTAAAGTTACTGTACTGTAAATTAAACCTCATATACTATTTTATGTAGTTGTTGGATGTTGTGGTGAGAAAGAAAGGGGTAAGAGGCCGATGATGACAAAGATTGCAGCTGAGAAAAGTGATGTTGTAATGTTGACATCTGACAATCCAGCAAATGAAGATCCATGTATGGTTCTTAGTATCTATGTATGAAGTTAACGTGATTTGAATGCATAAATGGTCTGATGTTTGCTGAATTTTTTGTTCTATTCTGAGCAGTGGATATCCTGGATGATATGTTGGCGGGTGTGGGATGGACTATGGAAGAATATTTGAAGTATGGTGCAAATGATTATTACCCACCCCTTCCAAATGGGCATAGGCTCTTTCTACATGATATTAGAAGAGTGGCTGTGCGTGCTGCTGTTGCAATGGGCGAACAAGGCGATGTTGTTGTAAGTTTTCGCTGAAGTTCTCGCTATCCTGAAGCCTTTGCTGCAGCTCTCAGCGAGATCTTTGTGAATACATATTTCGAGCTTGTACACCAAGTCTCCGTATATGTGATCTTGTCAGAGAACTGTTGTGCTTTTCTGAATCTGCAACAACCCTATCATATTTCAAGCATTTGTAGTAAAAATATAAAATCCCTGTCTTATTATACACATTTTTTTTTGTACATTAGACGAGTAGTGGAAATACTTGACAGCTATGCTTCTCCCTTCAGGTTATCACTGGCAAAGGGAACGATACTTATCAGATTGAAGGCGATAAAAGTGAATTTTTTGATGACAGAGAAGAGTGCCGAGAAGCATTACAGTATGTTGATCAGTTGCATCGGGCTGGAATAGACACCTCAGAATTCCCTTGGCGGTACATTCCTTCAAACCACTGGTTCTGATGTGTTCTTATTATGAATTTTGTTTTGTTGCCAGATGGTCAAGCCCGTCCAGAATTAGCTTTATTTCTTAAGTATTACAAAAGCCCAAACACCAAATGGCAAAAATCCTATAAAACTCTTAACAAATTTCATGTTTTCAGATTTAATATACTTGCCTGACCACACGTCTACACCATGAGAGCTTCAATAATAACATTTTTTGTTATATGAATTTCTCGCCTCACAAGAAAGACGTCAAATGACTTACCCTTTTTCTTGGCACAGGTTACCAGAAAGCCACTGATTTTGATGTATCCAAGATAGGCGAGTTTATGTTACTCCAGGGGCGGGACCAGATAGGCTATCCAGTCTTGCTAAAAAAAAGGATAGGCTATCCAGTCCTAACAAGAAAAGTACTCCTTATTGTGCTGAGCATTCTAACTGAACCACTAACTGATAACTAACAACTAGCTATCATTCTGCCACACTGGTAAGTAGATAACCAGAGTCCAGATGGTCCTTTCAATTTTCCATCAATTAGATGTTGTACAGGTTCACGCAAGTAAAAGAGGTTGCTGTGAACCTGTAATATTGGACTGATAAGGGTGCATGTTATCAAAACAGAGTGTAAGGGCTTTCTGATATTAAAATTAGCTTTCCCCATGGCAGTGAGTGCATATCTTATGGAAGTTATATTTCTGTTATCACTTCTTGATTTGGTTTCATGCAATGTCTTTTTAAGTTTGCAGTTCACCCCATGTCAGATTCTTTAGTTGAGAGTTCATTTCAGTTCACCGTATATAGTAAACCATTTCATATTATTGACCCAACTTTAACCTTGTTCTGTTCCTGCTTTTTTTTTGCTAAAATACTATAATACTAATTGGCTCCATGCTTAACATGAGCTCGTTAATGTGTTTTTGGTGCCAGTATTTTGAGAAACACTGATCATATTTCTTATTGCACTTATCACTGTGGATATTGTTATTGTAACAACCATTAACGCTTCAAGTGGGTGAATGTTTTGCATTGAAGTTTTGGTGATATGAAAATGCCTGTTTATTTGCATGACTGCTTCTTATATTTGTGCAAGGAGCCTCTGCTTTTATTACCAGGAATATTTTGCAATGCTGTCTGCTTTTAGATAATGGTAGGACATGCTCCAAGTCCCTGCCGGAACTCCAGAATCAGTTGTAACACGCTATCTACACCGTTTCGATCCTACTAGTAACATCTGACCGTGAACTGGGCAAATGTTTTGCTTTGAAGTTTCAGTGATAAGATAATGCTTGTTTATTGTGTGATTGCTACTCTTCTTTATTTGATTTGAGAAGGATTGCTGCTTATCTTCGTGCATCGAGCCTCTGGCACTCTCTCTGATTTTAAATTATTCTGATTTTAAATTATTGATACCGTTGATTTTTTACATTAATTTGATCATTCATTTTATTAAAAAAAATTGTTCAAATATGTAAAACTTTGTTATTAATTGATTTATTGTTAGTAAAATTTAAATCACAACTAATAATTTTACATATTGAAACAAATTTTTTAATAAAACATATAGTCAAAGTTAATGTAAAAAATCGTTAATAGTGTCGATAATTTAAAATAAAGAGAGTATTAAGCTGTCCAATATTTCAGACTCCACAACACGGAGGTTCTACTATTCTATATACACAAATATTTCTATAATTCCAAGAATATGATAGATCAGGTACTCCCAGAATATGCCTCCCATTTTCCACGTTGACATTTCCCATTCCCGATCTTAAATGCCGTGTGATGTGCTCCCAATCAGTTGAAATGTGAACCAAACGGCAAAATAATTTAACACTGATGGCTTGATGAGCCCGTCAACTGCACGAAGGCGTCCATCTTGAACCAGGCAAAAATTTGTTTGATGTGACACGCGATCACACTGCCGTTCGAATCTGCCGGGAGCAAGGGAAATCCCCTGCCCTTTCTCCGCCGCTCCGTGTGTGTGTCACTGTCTCGCGCCGTTGGCTTCGTCGTCGCACCGAGTCACCGTCACCGCATCCCGCGGCCGGAGTCTTGTGCGCCTTGTACAAGTTCTCGGCGAGTGCCTGCGTGTTTCTTGTTCGACTAACTACCGAACAAGGAGTTCTGATCTTGGCCCAGTCGCCAGGGCGAGCTCTGCGAAGACGATGGCGGCGGAGGAGATGGAGAAGGTGTTCGTCGCGTTGCCGGCGGAGTTCAAGGCGGGGCAGTCCACGCTGTCGTGGGCGCTCAGCCAATTCGGCGGCGGCGGATCCACGATCGTGATCACGCATGTGCATGTTCCGTCGCAGATGATTCCAGTGAGTACGTGTTTCTCGGCATCTCTGTTTCTTTTTTCTGGAAGTTTTTTTTTGCTTCAAAACGATTGTGCCCAGTAGAATTTGTGGCAACCGACCACCATGAATTGATGAACTGGGACCTACTATTTCTCCTGGTCAGCTTTTCCTGTGGTTTGCTCAGTTTTAGCGCTTAAAAATGGCAATCTAAAAATGAAAGCAATTTAGAAACGGTATATTCTGATATTTACATTGTGTTTCTTTGGAGGGCGAAAATGCCAGCCTAACCGTCAGAAAATCTCCAGGCTAAGAATAGTAGGGTTATATACCTGTATTACATTTTTACCGCTGTTTGGATTAGAGCTGTTGTTCCACAGAGCAGAGGTATTTAGTGTAGTTCAACATTGATACAATTCTTTTTCTTTTTTTTTTGTTGAAACGGGCCTTTATGGGGAGGAAACGGGCCTTTATGGGGGAAGAGTTCCATTGATAGATTAGTCAGGACACTGCGAATTCAACCACCTGTATAATTTTTGTGCTCCATTCTCATCTCAGTGGGAAGCAAATTTCATGTTAGTAAAGTAAGCCCAGATCAAGTGGCTCTGTTCAGATGGGTTGAACGTCAAAAGGTGAACAAGATGTTAAACGAGTATGTCCAGCAATGCATGAAAATGAAGGTAAAAATTTATTCTTTCAGCATTTTCAGTCTATACTGTTTCACATTATCAGTTTCTTGTACCTGTGTTCTTCCTTCACATGGTTTTGCCTCGTTATTGACACTGGCAACTTTTACCATTTGATTTTTTTTAGCGAAAAATTTGCATCAATCAAGTGTTTCAATCATAACAAGATGACTGATAGACGCCAAATTGTTTGTAAATTTCAGATGAAATGCGAGAAGCTGATTTTTGAGAAGGAAGATGTCGCAGCTGGTCTGCTCGATCTCATTGCCCTGCATGGAGTCACTAAGTTTGTGGTTTCAGCCGCTGCAGACAGGCAATACTCAAGGCACACCTAACAAAACTGAGTGCTGAAAATATAGGTGTCATGTATTTGGCAGACTTGAAGTTATATAATTTTTTTTGAAAAATTGTTTTGTTCCAGAAATATGGACAAACCTAAGTCCAGGACAGCAATCGAGATTATGCAGAGAGCTGATCGCTCATGCAAGATTTGGTTTGTTTGCAAGGGACAGCTAATCTGTAGCAGGTACAGTCTGACAGGGTATAACACTGTATTTCTGGTGATAATGGACAGTAAGGGTGTCCCAAAATATCTGATTTAATATCTATGATGATCAGGGACAAGAAAGTAGAAATTTCACCAGCAATTTCACCTGTGCTTTCTGATGCTGATCACTCCCCTCTGCAATTACCACCTCTCCATGAAGAGGTCTATGTCCCGGAAGAGGTATATATATACATCCGTATGTGAGGACACATGCTATGGTATATTCTGATTTTATGGAGAGCTTATGTTTTCATGTTTTCATACTGTTTTACAGGGTGACATTGTGCTGGAATTAGGTTTATACGCTGAGATCGACGAGGCATGCAAAGCAGCTGAGAGCTTGATGAGGAGAGCAATAAACGAATCTTCCAGGCGCCAAAAGGCAGATGAAGAACTAGTTTCAGCTCTTCAGAAAGTACAGTCCATTCTCCTAGACTAACTCCTAATTTCTACTCAACAAATGAGCAAATTCCATTGACATTGATGTTTTTTTTTTAGAAAAAAGAAAGTCCTTTTGACAATAACTCTGAACCTTCCAGGCTAAGGAGTACGAGGATCTGTACACAGAGGAGGTGAGAAAGCGCGAAGAACTCGAAGCAGCTCTAGCCAGCGCAACCCGAGAAATCGCGCAGCTAAATGAAGCGAACCGCAGCCAATCCGTGGATCCGCAAGAGAGAAGCACGACGACGGTCGAGCTTCAAGAGGAAACGATAGAGGCGATGATCGTAGCACGGCACTTCATCGACATGAACACCGACTTAGGATTAATCACAGCAGGACCACTAATGGAGCCTCAAGAGGAGAAGAGCTTCCAGATCAAGATTGGCGGCGACAGTGGCGCCAGGGAACTGCAAGCGCTACTCGACCGGAGCAAGGCGGCTGCGTTCTCTCCGTCCTCGGTCATCCAGTCGCCATACGACGAGGACGGCGCCCCGGCCTACTTCCTCTGCCCCATCCTCCAGGTGACATCGCCTACATAAATGTTGGTTTCTTGATCAAGTAACAATCCATGGCGCCTCGTGAAAGAATGCCTGCCTGATCGACATGGCGATTCCATCGGAAACTGCAGGAGGTGATGAGCGACCCTCACGTCGCAGCGGACGGGTTCTCCTACGAGGCCGGCGCCATCAGAGGGTGGTTGCAAGCAGGGCGCAAGGTGTCCCCCGTGACCGGCCAGCCGCTCGCGCACCGGGAGCTCGCCCCGAACGTCGCGCTCCGCGGCGTGATCCAAGACTACATGATAAGACAGCGGCGGCGGCAGCAGCAGCATCGGTTCTAATGACGACGATGACGACGACGCCGCGCCTTGATTTAGCACCAGTTCGTTTTCGTAGCCCTGTTTTGGAGGCAGACAGGCAGAGGTTTGTAGTACTGTTTACGTGTAGAGCGTAGACGTAAGGTGCGATGTGTCCACGGGGCATGGGCAATGGGGGCGTGTTCTTCCGTGACTCGACGGAATAAAAATTGGAAGAACAGCGCGATTTGAAAATAATTTCTGTTTCAAATAGGGAAGCCAGTCCTGGTATGTTCCGTACTTCCATGTCTGCTCCGTCTCGCCTACTCCGTCTAGCGAAAGGAAAGCTTGTCTAACGCGGCAAGGTTAATCATGCCATCACGTATTTTAATTAATGGCATATTTCAAATTTTAAAAAATTGTAATGGCATCCACCAAATTAATTCTCTAATTTTAATCTATCCATCAATCTAAGAGGAGTATAACTGAATTAGAGAAGCATATAAAGAAGGACACTTGGATAGTGTAAAGTCGATTGTATCCCAGTAAAAGCGATGAGCAAAAGATCCTCTACAATAAATACTAGTCACGTATTTGAGCCAAGTGAACAATGGTCCCACAATTAGTTGCATCAAAAATAAGATTGAGATCTCAGAAAGTTATCAAGATTTACTTTATTTGGAGCAAGATTTCTGGAGATCCTCAAAAGTAAGATGTTTAGAGAAACTGTTAGAAAAAAAAATTATGCTAAATTCTTATAATTTGATTTAAAAGGAGTTAATGGGTATTTCAAGCTAGTTTTCGGCTTCTCTACATGGTGAATTCTGATTGAACTTTCTTCCGTATCATGTTGGATCCACATAGAATCAAAGGGTAATAAGAATCCATCATATCTGTGAGAAAATGGGAGAAGTTCCATTCCGCGATGGTCATGGCGGCATTGTTGTGTGTTTCCTTCTGTTGCCGTCCAACGAAAAGAAGCACAAGGAAAGGGTACGGGCGTGTGGGCTGCAGGTCTAGTACTATTTCGGCTGGTAGGCCGCAGACCCAGCAAGAGAGAAGGCCTCATAGCAGCAAATATGATTGAGCATCGATTTGGGCTCTTTCTGTTCGTTACCGCTGGCCATCGATCCCGTCTCACTTTGGCTAAGCAGCCAGATTCTTTCTTCATCAACCTTGCTAACCATAAAACAATGTTCAATAAAGCACTCGAAACATTATTAATTATATGGCTATTTTTTATTGCGGACAAAATATAAGTTGTGCAATTATAATTGGAATGGCCCTTTCAACATGAGTTACATGGTCTCGCATTGGGCTCTAAAATGTCATGGCATGGCTGAAGCTGACCATGAGTTTACACGTACGGGGGAGGCGTACGCGGATATTTGTTGATGGATTACGATCAGAACGGCACGCCATTCTCTCTCCCCCTAACAAAACCGGTCAAGGTAACAAATTCCGTCAACAGAACCGGTCATCTATCCGCTGTTACTCCGTATTTTACTTCGATCTACCTCCGCCTCTATATCAGACCCGGCACTTGGGGCGCAACAACGCCCGGCGCGCCATTTTCTCTTCGTTTGGCGGCGGCGGTCATGGACGCGAGGAGCAGCAATGCGTGGGAGAACCCCTTCTCCGTCGCCGGCGGCGCGACGGGGGAGATAATGGAGCTGCAGGCGGGAAGCGGGGAGCCGGAGCCGGAGAAGCTGTTCGTGGCGGTCCCGGAGCTGTACAAGAACGGCAAGTCCGTGCTCACCTGGGCTCTCCCGCACGCTGAGGCCGTGGCGCTAGCAGGCGCAGGCGCCGTGGTGGTGGTGGTGGTGCACGTCCACGCGCCGGCGCAGATGATCCCGATGAGTACGTACTCGCACGGTCGCGCCTCGCTTCGCTCCCGACGTGCTAGTACTCTGGCGCAACGGCGTAGGACTAGGCCCGCCGGAGACGGACGTACGTACGGCAGCCGTCCGATCCGCTACGTGCCGCTCTGTTCGCGAAGCGTAGGGCCCTAGGATATTTGCGTGTATCAAATTAATTTTTTGCATTTCTGTCCTTACTTCTTTAGCATTTTAGGAAGATCGCCAGAACCCAAAATGCCCCGCCGCTCCGTCGCCGGCGCCGCCAGGCGGAATTCCGTGGGCCATGGGTCGCCCGCTACGTCGAGCGCATAATAGGGCGCTCCATACGCCGCCGAAGATGGTTACGCCGTTTATCCGTTAGGTTTCTTCCGAGGTTTGCGCTCGTTATACTTGTTTCAACTGGATAGATTAGATTGGTGTTTAGACTTAGACGGAATAGCGTTCCCACAAATTGCATCTGGAAATTCTTCATACATGATTGATTAGATGTCCTGCTGGTTGCTCTTTTTTTTTTTTTAACCAAGCCCTGGTGAAATGTAGTATGGATGTGTAGTTACGGTGATTACAAAATTACAAATAACATGCTTCATCTGCTAAATTTAATTTCAAACTTACAATCTCATCTTATTACATATCAGTGGGAAGCAAGTTCCATGTAAGTAAGCTGAGGCCAGAGCATGTCAGTACTTACAGACAGTATGAAAAGGAGAAGGTGCAGAAGAATTTGGACGAGTATATTCAGCACTGCACCAAAATGAAGGTAATATACAAACAGTAGTTCTTCAGTCAGTCTTCCTACTGCAAGATGCATTTCATCAGAACTGCAATGAAGCATGAACATGAGAAGTAATCTCAAAGTGTCTGTTTCCTTTTCAGGTTAAATGCGAGAAGCTTGTGATTGAGAATGCAGATATTGCCAGAGGGATTGTTGAGCTTGTTTCGAGGCACGGTATCACCAAACTCGTGATGGGAGCTGCTGCAGATAAGCACTATTCCAGGTGTGTGCGGCAATAATGTTCCATGGTTTAGATCCCATGCCCGTTTCTCACGGATCAGAAATCTTAATAAGTCACGCCTAGTTGTTTCAATTTCAGGAAAATGAAAATGCCCAAGTCCAAAACAGCACTTGCTGTCATGCAGAGAGCTGATACCTCGTGCAAAATTTGGTTTGTTTGCAAGGAGCATCTAATATGCACTAGGTAAGAACATGAGTACACATTTACGTATTCTCGTTTTTACATGGTTATCCAAGGTTAATTGGTTTATGAGCATCACGCAAATCATTCATTCTACTTCCACAATCTGATCTGGACTTCTTTGCATATTGCTTTCTAGATAATACTACGTCCATTAAAAAATATGACATCTAAGACAATAAATCTAGACCAGTTAGAGCTAAATATTTGAGTATGGAAATAATTCGAATTTGTTGCAGTTCACTCTTCTTCCAAAAAACACTTTATTATTCTCTTTTGAACTTCTACAGGGAGGCAGTGTCCAGGGAGGTTGGTAATCCTATATCTATTGACATACCAACACCCCCAGCAAGCAGAAGTTCAATATCTCCTTTATCTGAATGGGATGCACCATCAACCCAATGTTCAAGCAACGCAATGGATGGACCCATACAAAGATCGATGTCGGTGGCAGGGAAGGTTGTGCCTAAATCTGTTAGAACGTTTCGACTGCCTTCTCTATCAACTGCACGAAGAACTCTTAGTAGCAGACTAAGCCTGGAAGATAACTCTGCCCATTCCTCGGATAGCATTCCTAGAGGAAGTTTTCCAGGCTCACACCAGACGTCCTCTACTGTCACTGACGAAGGGTTCAGTGATTCCAGTTCATTTTCAGTTCCTAGGGACGATGCTTCTGAAACCCTACACCCAGTAGGCGCACGCTGTGATCTTATGACCCCACCATCATACCATGAACAGGTTTGCTTCTGAGACCCAAGTTAAGTACTACCTACGTCCCAAAATCTCAAAATGTAAACATTTCTAGCTTTGATCAAAGTCGATCTTCTTCAACTTTGACTAATAATATCTAGAAAATTAAAAATAATTAATTATTAAAAGTTACTTATTATAAAAGTTTATTTCATGATAAATCTAATAATATAATTTGTATGCAATAAAACTTCATAAATTCTTCAATATTAATGGTCAAAATTGAAGAAGATTGACTTTGACCAAAGCTAGAAATGCTTACATTTTGGGACAGAGGGAGTATGGAATTGGGACTTTTATTTGATTAGATGGTGATGCATGACAGGGTGCGACCGATCCCAAGACTGTTTTATTTGATAAACTTGAAGAAGCCTTCACTGAGGTTGAGAAGGATCAAAAGCATGAGTCCTTGTCCTCGAAACAAAAAGATGAGGAAGAATTGGTTTTGGTCCAAAAGGTGAAGTAGTTTTGATCGCATTAATATGGAAACCATAGAGTTTTTTTACACAAAATTCTAATGATTGTATATGAATAATTTGGGGGATATTTTCTTTAAATTAGGCCAACCAGAGTAAGGAAATTGAGACAGCTCTAGCGAAGGCAAACGATGACATAGAAGTCATGAAGCAAGAAATGGATGCACTGAAACAGGACCGAGATGACATCATCGATAGGCTTATTAAAATGAGTGAGCAGAAGGCAACACTGGAGAAACGAGTCAAAGAATATGTTGGCATTGTCAAGGATCTCGAGGACGTGCTGGCAGCAAACAAGTCCCTTATCGATTCCCATATGTCGGAGTACGAGCAAGTGAAACATGAAAGGGACAGTGCGCTTAAGGACGCAGATGAGCTGCGCAAAGAGAAAGAAAAGACATCATCGCCATGCTATAATTCGACATGCAACACCGAATTCTCTTTGTCGGAGCTAGAGCAGGCCACTGAGAATTTCAGTGACGCAACGAAGGTTGGCGAAGGTGGGGTTGGATGTGTCTTCAAAGGTGTCCTGCGCAGCACAACAGTGGCGATAAAGATGCTCTGTTCTCACAACGTACAAGGGGAATCGCAATTTCAGCAAGAGGTAACAGCAGAGTAAAACCTGAAACATTGTGGTTTTTCAGTTAATTATTTTTCTTTCAACTGTTGTAACTTTTTTATGGGCAGGTTGATGTCCTGAGTAGAGTGAGGCATCCCAACCTCGTAACACTTATAGGCACATGCCCAGAAGCTTCAGGTCTCGTGTACGAGTTCTTACCAAACGGTAGCCTTGAAGACCGTCTAGCTTGTCGAAACAACACCACCCCACTGACATGGCGAGTCCGCACACGGATAATCGGTGAGATATGCGCCGCGCTCATCTTCCTCCATTCTAACAAGCCTCACCCAGTGATCCACGGCGACCTCAAGCCGGCAAACATTCTCCTCGACTCCAATTTGGTCAGCAAGCTCTGCGACTTCGGCATCTCGTGCCTCCTGAACGAGTCCAGCAAGATGTCCACGAGCCTCTACCAGACGACGAACACGAAAGGGACTTTCGCGTACATGGACCCTGAGTTTCTCACCACCGGGGAGCTAACGGCGAGGTCCGACATATACTCTTTCGGGCTCGTCATGCTGCAGCTGGTGACCGGGAAGCCGGCAGTAGGTATTGGGAGGGCGGTGGAGGACGCGCTTGACAAGGATGAGCTGGAGCTTCTGGTTGACCCGTCTGCCGGGGAGTGGCCGTTTGATCAGGCCAAGAAACTGATGCTTCTTGGTCTGCATTGTGTTGAGCTCAGCAGACGGAAGCGCCCTGACTGTATGAGCGATGTCTGGTGTGTGCTCGAGCCTCTGGTGAATTCTGCTATGTCAGCGGCGACACAACCCTTTGGACATCGGTTTGTTGAGGGAACGCCGTCCTGCTTCCTTTGTCCTATTTCTCAGGTATGCTGCATGCTCCACATTTTACTCCCTCTGTTTTAAAATTATTATCACCGGTTAGTTTATATTTAAATTAACCGGCGACAACAATTTTTTTTTCGAAAGACCCGGAATTCCGGCGTTATATTATAAAGAGGTAGAAACTAAATTTACAGGAGAGTTAAATATGTACAAGCCAGCTTCGGCCGGCTAAAGAAAAACACAAAAGGACTACTCGTGGACATGCGGAACAACTCCGGCTAAGTGTTTCGCTCCCGCCGAACACCAGAGAACAATTTTAGAATGAAATATATGCTCCATGACAAGTTCTACATCTTAGTCACTAAAAAATATTAATATTTTTAATATTACATATTACTGCTTGCTTTAATGGAAAACGAACTCCCATATGAGTTGCTAACAACTTTTTTCCTGGTTTCTCATGAAAAAAATTAAAAAAAATCTCAGGAGGTCATGAGGAACCCTCTTATTGCAGCAGATGGGTTCACTTACGAAGCGGAGGTCATAAAAGGTTGGCTCCACAGCGGGCATGCCACGTCCCCCATGACTAAATCACGTCTGGCGCACCATCGCCTCACCCCAAACCATGCTCTTCGTTCTGCCATAGAGGAGTATTTCCAGCAGCAGGAGCAGCAGCAATAGCCGCCACTACATCATACACGGTTCATTCAATCTTGAACTTTCCATTATGGTTGAGAACGAAGGCTGTATATTTCGTTGGGGATGTAGTGCGTCGCAACTTGCGACGTTCCAGGTAGTTGGGCATTGATCGGCAAGCACGTCTATCTTTGTTGGTAGCTTGAAGGGAATGCAATAATCCGAGAATGTTTTTCTTTTGTTGAGAGAAAACCACTTCATCAATGTTGGACTGTTAGTCCTCTACCTTGTGCTGTAGTTTCTTGGCTCGAGTTACAAAGAATTATTGCATGATGGCATTATTATTCTGGTCTGGTCTTTTTCCCCGTAAGTTTTTGTTCAGTGATGTCTCTCTGTCCCAACATTTTCAAATCGTCTGATTAGTCGCAACTAATCCCAGTTGGTCCGGAGCAGTCGACTAGGGTATCTGACTGGATTAGGTCACATGGTCGTTCAGTCATCCAATTAATCATTGCTTAATCATGATTAGTGCCAAGAATGACCAGGAAGCTGCTGGCGCGAGTTACCGTGGGCTGGCTGCTACCTTGTTGGGTTTCAAATAGGACAAACACTTGCCTTGGTAGGGTAAGTAAAAGCCTCCATGCGTTTCCCTTGAAGTTCCCACACCTCTTCGTGTATCCAACCTCTCTACTCTACTCTCCCAGTATTCCATGTCACAAGATTGGGAAACCCAGCTGAATACGATATATACTCGGCACCTCACCAGTTCCACCCCCAGGTCACGCGATGCGCGAGGATGACCACCTCGGCAGTGGATCCTGATCCCGCTGAGACGCCTCGAGGGACCACCCGCGTCTGTCTCCTAGCAGAATGCTCCTGGGGTATCATGGACGGCGAGTAATAACCGGATTGGCCTGTTCGTCGTCGCGGATGCTGGTTTCCTCGGTCTCGGTCCCTGCGGCGTCGATTAGCCAGAAGGAATAATCAAACCAAGCTCTGTCGCCCATCTTACATGGAGGCAACTTGCATACACGGGTTTTTCCAGACTGTTGCTCTTTGGTTATCACTCGGGTAGCGTTCAACAACAAAATACACATGAAATAAGCGTTCAACATATGTACATAAATATATAGGGCAAAAAAATAAGGAACTATAAATCATAAGATGAACAATGTGCCACCTACTGATGTCATACATTTTTGTGCAGAACAAAGTGAATGAACAGCGAAGGAAGACAAATCACAATTATTAAATTACATCAATGCAACAACAGAGTTTAACAATAATTTACGACATCTCCCTGAATCTTGCGATGGCCTTCTTTTGGATGATAGTCTTATAGCTATCCCCAGCTTGGGCTTCCAACGATGGGTCAGCTTTCCGCTGCTGACTCCCAAGACCAGCCCTGGCATCAACAGATTTTGCGTGGACTGGTTCCTTGATACCACTACCATCCTTCCCCAGACCCTGGATATTTACAAGGATATTGGAAGAAACAAACACAGTAGCAATGCACACTCAAGTCAGAAGGGAGTTTTAATTGTTTTGCAGTCTCCATAATATAGGAAATATTCGAAAACTGATTCCCCTGCAGTCACAGTATATTTACTATCTTCTCATGTTCATACCTATTAGAGATCTTATCTCAAACTAAAAGTGGGGAAAGTGGATATTACACTGCAACATTAGCCTTCAATGTAGAGTGTATGCAAAGGAAGCATGTAGAATTCAGATGTACTAGTCTAGACAGATAAGAAGTCTACAACACAAAGTGACACAAACATTGAGACCCTTAGCAGCTTACCAAGTTTGTACTAGTTTAGAGAGAAGGCAGTCAAGAGTTCAATAAAAAATAATTTAAATAATATCATATCTAATAACAAATGGTCATAGATAAATCAGGTACAACTATATTAATGCCAAACAAATAGGCATATGTAACTAAAATTTCAAACCTAAATCAGCACAGTGCTACCAAGGAGACAAAGTTGCAGTCAAGCAGGATCAACAAACTGAGAAATATGTGGCATAAAAACTTACCAGTCCCTCCTGCCAACCCATGTTGCGCAGAATACGGTTGCCCACATTGGTTTCATCGATGGCTCTATCAGCAGTGATAATCTCATAGTTTTCAGTGTCACCAATTTCACCACTAGAACGTTCACCTACCCCAGGAGGGAATGGCATCGAGCCTATCTCACTTGAACCCTTTCGGGGTGGATAGTCGCCAGCTTGATAAGAAGTAATTTCCATAAAAGTTAATACAGATCTTGAACAAGCAAAATGAAAACCTCATCCATATAATATTTGTGTGGGCAAGGACTGTAGTCCATGTGCCACGGAGTAAAAAAAAATACCGATGACACCAAGTTAGGCATATTTAAACACTACAGCCAAACTGAGCGTACTAACAACAAAGCTCCAGCTAAATGAAAATAACAAAACCATGAGGTCCACGACAAGAACTAAATTGTGGGTTAGCAATAAGTTCCTGTTAATAAAATATTGTGCTCAAGAAACGTGGATAGGAAAATGAAAGCTACACTGCTATAGTAATTTAAACGTGTGTGCTCTTACTTGAATCCAGTCCAACACTATCAGTCCCAATTGATGATCCATACAGGTTCCGTCTTTCTGCAGCCCGGTCTCTGTACTGGGCTTGTACTGGTGCTTCTGAAAACCGGCGTTTACCACTCCCAGAAACTCCACTTTTAGTATTAGAGACTAAAGCAGATACATCTGTTTTCAAGGGCGCTGAAGTTGTAGATGCCTCAGCACTTGTGCTTGTGGTTATAGTGCTATGGGATTCAGTGCTCCCAGCATCAGATAATGAATGAAATGTAGTATCTGACTTGATTACTCCTCTAGCAGACCCTCTTATGACACCCATTACTGTGGTTCCTAAACTGTTACTGACAGGCTTAGGCTTTACTTCAGAATCTAGCATGGTGGCAGTTCCTTGGCCAAGAGAATTGTAATTTGCAGCCAAATTAATTTCTTTGGCATTTCCGAAGTCAGATTTTGGCTTGATTTTCAATGAGAATCCAGTTCCAGGGTGTGAATTGTTAGATTTATCTTCTGTATATGCTGGTTCTTTGTCATCAAGGACAACCCGTGCAGCCTGCCCTTCTTGATTCCTCTGCTTCCACATAGCTAGGACATTGCTCATTTTCTTCTTGTTAGCTAAGAGACTAGTTTTTGAGGCCAACTTGATTTCTTTTGCCTTCTCCTTTTCTCTCTTTTCTGCAGCCAGTGCTGCATTCGCAGCAGCTTGAACAGCATCAGGCAAAGAAGTTTTTTCGCTTTGTTTAACTCTGGCTGCAGGCGCCGAAATCACAGCCTTTTTACTGCTATTACTTTCAGAGGTCTTTGTAGCTTCGTTGGCCACATTATCAGCTGCCTTATTATTGCTCTGATCAGTACAAGGGATATACTGTTGAGCTTGTTGATCAAATGAATACCAAACTCCAGAATTACTGTCATAATAAAGGCCTGCAACGAACATATAATTACATACTGAGACAGAATCATTTGCCAGGGCAAAGGATTCATACAACTCTTTGGTAAGGAAATTATTACCAAAAAACAATTATAATTTAGCAAAACTACAGATTTACCAGTATTTCCATCATAATAGAATCCAGAGGCAGAATCATAATAATAGCCTGTTTTCTCGTCCCAAACAAATCCAGATTGTGCTGCAGAGCCATCTTTTTGAGATTCTAAATTATTATTCTGTTTCTCGTCAGGGTTGTACTCTTTTGGAGCCCATCCTATGGCATCAAACTGGTCAAAAGGGCAAAAGGAGTTAACAAATAAGCAACATGTACAATCTCAAAGGTATATGCTATAGAGTAACATGAGAATGCCGTGAACTGAACCATCTATACTCCTCTCCCCCAAAAAAAAGAAAAAAAAACTTATTTGTGCGCTCGTGTCATGAAACTGGATTGTAAGGTTACCCAAGCACATGAAATGATGCTCTGTAAAAGTTTTTAATGAAAAGATGGGCCAAAGTGAATTGATATGGTGTATTCCACATGTGACTTTGAGTTCCTTTAGTAACATTTGTAGTCATTTCATGAGCACGAACTCCATAGTTTCAATTATTGAAACAGTCAGCCCTTGAAAACCTAAAATTCAAATAAGAATGGATCTGGCGATAATAAAATACAGTAAAAACTTACTAGTGCTAGTTGTATCATCAAGGCAGAAGCTATAACAGACCTGCTGAGCAAATGACGCAGCCTCAATGGCAGCTGCCGCAAGGTTATTCGATTGTGAAGCACCTGACACAGGTCCATGAGTACTTTTAGCGTATGCTACGCGCAGAACCTGACCGTTCTTCTCGAATGTAATCCCGTTTGTAGCTTCAAGAGCTTTTGTAGCATCTTCCACCTGTATAATTGGATGACAGAAGCCATCAGGAGTTAAAATCAAGAAAGGACAAACTCGATTTTTGTATCCACCATCACTTACTGAATGAAAATGAACAAAAGCAAAACCTCTAGACACATGAGTAAACTTGTCCCGAACAAGACGGATATCCTGCACACAAATGGCTTGTGATTATCTTAACAAAAAGAGATGACACCCCATCAAGTTTTAATTTATTTCTCACCTTTATGGGTGCATGCTTAGCAAATTCATAGCGCAGCATTTCTTCATCAGCATTTTCATCCAGGCCACGAACAACTAAAACATGAGTTGGACCTGCAAATGACAACATATAAATAAGGCAGCACAATACATGCTCATAAGATTTTTCAGGATAAAAACACGACTTACCTAGTTCATACCCCCTCCTCCCAAACTGTTGACCAGGGCCACTTGTATCAGCTGGCACTGCGTCCTCAGAACGAGGCTCATTACACTATGAGAATTAATCTAATATAATTAGCCAAATATTTTTTCAAGTGCAGAACAAATGAAATTGTAATCCAAGATCCACTAACACCTCAGGAAAAATTTAACCAAAGTACAATGGTGTCATTTTAATGAACATCTAACAAACTAAATATATATGGCAATGAGGGGGGGGGGGGGTGTCGATCGACACCTGACCAGCCCCTGGAATATAGAACTCTCTGTTACTACAGGGTCAATTTCTCTTTCATACCCTTCAGCCCGTTTAGGGCTTTTTGTAAAGGAGGTAATAGGAGTTAGCAAAAAGATGAACTAAATTCCAAAAATAAAAGGAGAATTCCTCATCTTCCAAACAGGCTCATAGAGTATGCACCAGGAGGGAGAGTAAAAATTGGAGAAGCAGGTGGTCTTGGAAGTTATTACCTGAAAACATGAGGTTCTGCGGGCAAAGTTCATGCATCCACATATAGGGCATATCCAATCGCACTGTGCAGCAGCAATCCTGGGGCCATACGTAGACCTTGTATAACTGTCTTGCCCCCGAGCAGACCCACTCATCCCACTAGTTGGTTTACTACTGCAGTAAAGATGTCTAGTTAGTTGCCGTGAAAGTAACAGATATAACTATGGATGCAGTCCCAAAATGTTAGAAGATATAGAAAGAATATATGTAACCAACCGCAAAACAAAATTACATTAAGAAATTAAAGCTACCAAAGGGTACTTATTCAATACTCATAACAAATTAGATTTTTTTTATTCAATTTCATCAGCATTCATCCCTTAAGCATGCACTTGAATACTTAATTCACTAACTCAATATGGGGAACGGATTAACTGAGCAGCAAACTGTAGGACAAGTAATTGAAGCAAATCTATTGTCTTAAGGGCTTATTTGTTTGACTGGAGCTTTTGAAAAGCTGGATGTTGGACTTCGGTCATTGGCTTTCGTAACATATTTTTAGCTTCTCTGCACACCAAAAGCTAGAAAACCGGCTCTGGGTAAGCTTTTCAACTTTTAGTTCATTTCCTCAAAAGCTGGTTTTTAAGCGTTCCAAAAGCCAGTTTCTCAGACCCTTTTTGTTTCAGCTTTTGCCTTTCCAGCTGAAAATTCAACAAAAGCTGAAACAAACAGGGCATAATACTCAATAAGTTGGCAACTGCAAACTAACTAATTTCTAGCTGAAGAAAACTTAAAACAAAGACATTTCATATCCAAAAATAGAGACGTAACCTCAACTTATCATCACATTACATTTTCTTCAAATTTTCATAAAATTAAAGAATTTATTACTTATGAACTATAGTCTGAATATGTTTGATCTAATTCCTTGTAGTCAGCCACCAAAATAGCTAAAAATGATGATATCATGTTTGGTCCTTAAGTTATTCTCCTACAAGGATAAGAGACAATCCTGCTACAAGAAAAAAGAGTACCAACATAATCCGAGGCCATCCTTTATGCTACAAGAGGTGCATTTCCAACACAGTTAACTTCTAATTGTCAAGAAATTTATAGAGTTTATCACTTGGTAAAAACTTCATGAATTACTTGATAAATGTAGTGCATGTATCAACAAAAAATGCAGCTAAAAAGGATTAGAGAAAAGACCAGCAGCTTCCCAAGAATGATTTTTACAAGAACAATGTCACCAAGCAGAATGTAATCATGTTTTTTCATACTCACTACCCGCCTTCAAAACAACTACAAAAAGGTACTTATTGTACCAGGGATTGTTTAAAAGACAAAAGTGAACAATTTTATACAGGATGGAGGACTTGCAATTAACATAATATGAACATGTACCTGTACTCAAAGTACACATTCCTGCCATCAATCTCGAGGCCATTCTTGCCAGTAGCTTCCATCATTCTACAGGCAGCTTCCTGTGAAGAGCATACAGTTGTGTTAAGGGTACATGACAGATTGAATGGGTAATGTAACGACAGCTGTTAGAAAAGTACCACAGTAGGAAAGTCAATGAAAGCAAATCCTCGAGACATGCCAGAATTTCGTTCCTTAATCACACGCACACTGTGTAGAGGGCCCCACTGAGCCTATAAGAGATCAGACCCAAATGATTAAAACAAACCCGACACTACACTTTCAACCAGTATAACAGTTTATGAAGAGGAGCTTGTACAAAAATCTTATATAGATCGTCATCATTAGTCTTCAGAGATAGTCCCTTGACAACGACCGTGGCGGATGGGACCTGCAAGCATTAATGCAGATATCATGGCTTGTAAACTCGAAACATGTACGTACAAGAATGCACGTGAGCTAAAGAAAAAGTATAGCACTACCACTGAATCATTGTGCCTTTTGTCATCCCAGTCATACTCTCTTCTTCTCTCAAAGCGGTTATCATCATAAAAGTCATCTCTTTGGTTCCGGCTGTGACTTTTGGCACGAGGAGATCTTGATCTAGACCGTGATCTTGACTTGTCATCACGTCCACGTGAACGAGAACGGCTATGTCGCATGTATGAACCATCATCTCTTTCACGGCTCAACCCTTTTCTGTTGTGTTCACTCTCACATGAATCATGCCTTCTCCAGCTCCTGCTTCTCTCATAATCTGATTCATAGCTGTAACGTCCATATTCATGATCTCTTTCATAGCTGTCCTCTCTGCTTTGCTGAGAGCCGCCGCGGTAACGGTCCTCAAACTCACCATGAAACTCCGGACGGTCCCTACTTCCAATCCTTTTGTGCCTATCAACACCAAAATCATGGTGACTGCCAGATTCATAGTAGTGGTCAGTAGCATGATAATTATCACGGAATCTATCAGCCCCTCTATAATCATTGTCATGCCTTCTGTGATCTCTGGCAGTGGCATATTCCTCATCATGATTTCTCCGAGGCTGAGACCACATAGAACCAACATGGGGTGGTGGTGGATACATATCTCTATCATGTACATTATGAGAGAATCCACCCCTTCCATATGATTCTCTTGGAAAGCCTTCGTCAACAGATCTCCTACCATTATATGATCCACCAGGCCTGAAATGAGTTGATATGGACAATATGATAATATGGAAAAGCAATATAAAGTGAAAAACGACTAAAGATTTCACAGGAAATAATGGATATCAACAAAACAGCTAACATGGCACCAGGATGGTTTATTGACCTACCTGAAATTTTGCTCATTGTTAACAGCATACCCACCTGGAGCCTGTTGATTCAACAGAATAAGTGTAGTCAGCAACAAATTCTATAGAACAGGCAGGTAAATCGATTCCATTTTAAGCAATCGCCTCTTCTGCAAGTCCTTTACAACTAACACTAGTTACGCGAAGGTCAACCACATGGCCAACAAGGCAACAAATCTGCTATTTTCATCATCCTTGGTACTTAGTAAAGGAAAAGGCTGCAATTACACTGTTGTTGTCCCATCCATGCTGCGGAGGATAACGCCGATGATCCATTTCTGATATTCAGCACTAGAGTTATCCTGGAAGGTTCTTCCTGATCTTTTCAAATTCTTGGATGCAAAATGTTTTCCAGTACCCTGTAAACAAAATCACAATATCAAAGAGTTAAGGGAAAAAAAAGATGGAAACCACCTTGGGCTGCCAAAACTGTTTCAGATTCAGGCTACTCAATCAATTAAGCAGTCCTTTATTGAGCAGCATACAACCATAGTCAACATCAGAAGGTATTCATTTTCCAGTTCTTATAGTGGAAAGCAGTTGGTACATATTATACAATATTTAAGACCTCAACATGTGAATCATTTCATATGGAACAGAAATTATGTCAAAAGTTCCCATGATGATCCAATGGTGAATAGAAAATGTTACTACAGAACATGAAATTAGCAGTATACCGGTATGACAGCAACAAGGAATCAAACAGGGAGTTAATTTACACTAATGCTATACATAACATACAAAATTTCAGGTATAAAAGCTAACTTATGGGTGTGTCTCCCAGAAGAGTACTCCCTCCGTTCTCAAATTGATGTCGCCGTTGACTACAAACATCAACTTTGACCATTCGTCTTATTCAAAAAATTAATTTAAATCTAAAAATTATAAGTTGTAATTCAAATACTTTTAAGGACAAAGCAAATTATAACAAAATATATTAAATTTGTTATATTTTTTTGAATAAGACGAATGGTCAAAACTGATGTTTGTAGTCAATGGCGACATCAATTTTAGAACGGAGGGAGTAGGTTGCAACCATGTGCAGCAAGAAAACAGGACCTTGCAAGCATGCAGCTGCTATTAGTAAAGCTAAGGATTTGAAAAATTTATGAATTTAAAAACAGAATGGTAACTGAGGTTGAGTCAGCTTTAGTTTGCCTTGTTTTCATAGAATGATAACCTTTCATTTAATGTATAGAGCCCTACGAAATAAAGGATAAATAGGTACATATGGGGAATATTAATGTAAATAAGAATATAGTACTGATATTCAATCGTGTACTATATAAGTTGTAATTTGAACTCTGAATTTGATGGGTGGATCTGAAGTAAGGTTCACATCAGATCTTTATAATTAGAATGGATTCAGTGTCTAAAAATAAAAGCAGAAAATTACTTGAATTCACATGAAGGCAAAATGATAGCAGTATAAATCAGGGGTGCAAAATAATGAGTACTGTAGCTATTTTCTGGTGCCCCAGCCCCAGGTCGCCAGGCACCGCTGCTCGAGCAACGCTGCCTGCCGATTGAGCTGTTTCAAGGGGCTACGGTTCCAGGAAGAAGAAATTAAAATTCCTGCATATACCGGAATCCCATCCCAATCGCCATCCGCGACCACGATTGGGATGAAATCTCCCCGGCCCCCGGCCCTGCCCACGGGCGAAAGATTCTCCCCTTACCCCGTTACCCGTCCCCGCGCAGGGGTCGACGTTGTCCCCATCCTGCTAGATCCAGCTTGGTAAGGAGGGTTAGAGGATTCAGGAGAGGGCCGCTCTCACCTTCCGTTGTCACCTTCGAAGCTGAAGGAGGAGGGCTAGCCCAAGGCGGGCAGGCTCGCACCCCGCTCTGGTTGCGCGCACCGCCGTGCACTGGCCGCGCGAGACCGAGCCGCTTCTAGCTTCGTCTTGATTGCGGCGCCGCTGTAGGGCTGCTGGGGATCTGAGTTTTTTTTTTCGCTAGGAGGTTGTTCCCGTGGAGGAAGAAGAAATCTCTATTGGGTTGTTTTTGGTTTTTGAGGAACTATTGGGTTGTTGCATAGGATGTCACTACGACGCGATGGACGGTGGATGGGGTTTCCTGTGTTACAACGCGATGGCAGCCGCGAGATCTATTTTTGACGGGCCTGATCTAAAGATGGCAACGGTTTCAAAACCCGATACCCGACGGGTTTTTACTCTATTAGAGTCCGAGAGCAAGAGGAAGTTTTAATATCGTGAACTTAACGCGTGTACGGAAAGGTTATACCCGTTTTCGACACCCGATACATATAAAAATATATACTTTTATTAGATATAAGTATATAAAATATTATTATATCACATAGATTATTTTTATACTTTTTACCTAATATATCACATTTAATTCAAATTTTGTATTAGTTTAACTTATTATGTGTCAATAAATTGAATAGTTATAGTAAATATATATAAAATAGAGTAAAATTTCACAAAACTATTGCTAATTTGGCTATACTATCACAAAACTACAGATTTAAAGAAGTATTTCACAAAACTATATATTTAAAAAATTGTATCACAAAACTACATAAATCTGTATTTTTGTTATACATCACTCACAAAATATGTGGTTTTATGATACACTTCTTTAAATATGTAGTTTTGTGATACATGGATGTAATAAAATTGTAGTTTAGTGAAACTATGTGTTAAATTTGTAGTTTTGTGATAGTTTTAACAAACTCGTTGTAGTTTTGTAAAATTTACTCTATAAAATAACTAATTATAATTGTAGTCATGTCTTTAATGCGTATCCGAGCCCCATAAAATTTCATAGGGGAAAAAATTACACACGATGATTGGAGTCCCAAATCATTAGCTATTTCATACATTTGCAGAGCTGCACCCCTTAAAAGTCTTTTTTATAAGGTGTGGTTTTTTGCTTCGTCGTACATAGTGACGTAGAGAATACTTCTGCATGGTACTAGCTTTCCAATAGCAGATGCACATAAAAATGAACCAATGTCGGAGTATGTGCACCAGGAGATAAAAATTATTGTAGAGCGGAGCAGCACGCTGACCTCCCTTTTTATGCCAGTGGCCTGTGCAAGAGATCAAGCTGGTACCGCGTGGGTTAGTGCGACCGTGATTTCGATCTCCACTAAGCAGACACAGATACACCTATTCTTTGTCTCCTTTTATTTATAGCAGGGAGCAGGATGATGTACTCTAGTAAAAAAGAGCAATTTTCAGGTGATTTTCAGACTATAAATTTTTTATTAGCGAGGCGCATACCAGTATACCACTCATTTTTGTAGTACCGGTCAACAACTTAAAAATCTTTTAATTGGTACTCTCATCTTTAAACCATTAGGTCTGAACAAATAAGGTGGCCGCTGTTACATATTCATGGACCATAATATTTCTCTTTTTATAATGGTCACTTACTACTCCTCACTACACAAATCCTTAATTTGGATATTGTCCCTACTCTAAACATACCAGGCCAGACGCATATAACTGCACTTAATTACTATACATTGCTGATAACAACTGGTGTCACTGTTCTATGTAGCCATTGAGTTGTGACATCGTTTATCAAAAGAGCAGGGCAAAATTCTACTTGAAAAGCATGTATAAAAGCACTTAGTATAATCTATGGTACATTTGTCGCACATCAATGCATCCATTAGCACGAATAGGGGCTTGTTGCATGCCTTTAATTTTTTACTGGAACTTGTTGCCTCCTCTCGATCGGTCGCCATGCATGGCTCAAACGTTGAGGCCTCCGTCCATGGTTTGGTTGATCTGCCGGCCGGATGCTAGCTTGTTCGACTTCGAACTAGACGGTGATCTTGCCGATGAGCGGTATGCCGACGGCGGTGACGACGAGGGTCGAGGGCGCGCCGAAGACGACGTGGCTCCAGAAGCTGAGGTCGTGCGCGTTGCGCGGCGCGCGGCGGGCCTGCTCGCACACGATGAGGTTCGCCGCCGACCCCAGCAGCGACAGGTTGCCAGCGACCGTGCTCACCCACGCCAGGAGCAGCCACGACCGCGTCACCGCCGACGTCGAGATCGTTGCGGCCGACGCGGCGACCTCGTCCCCCATCAGCAGCACTGGTAGGAAAACATTGCATCATGCCATCATGTGTCTGTCAGCTTAATTACCAGATACACATACAACGTCACGTCGAAACGACAAGATTAATATAGTTATTATCTTGACAGGAAACATTAGTGCTTAACGAGCTGGTCCCGACACAACAAAGTCAGATATTTTCATGTTTCCTAGCTAGTGGGTGGTTGAGATGGAACAAAGTATTTGGCACGGCTGCATCCATGTATGTATGTGTATTTACCTGTTGGCACGTTGGACGCGAGGTTGGAGAGGAGCAGGATGATGACGGAGAGGACTGTGACGCCGCTGACGTGGTTGATCTTCGCGTAGGGCGCCATGAAGTTCCAGATGGCTCCGGGGAGCCCCGTCTTGTTGAACCCGCTCACCGTCACGAACATCCCCGAGAAGAAGACCAGCAGCGAGTAGGAAACCTGCATAAGTAGGTGCACATCTCTTCATATATATTTGCATGTTTAGCCCGTATCTTTTTCTTCTACGTCACAGCATGATGAATTGATGAATGATGAGACGAACAAACAAGTCGTACGTACCTTGTCGAGGCACGGCTCGGCGTCGCGGAAGTCGACGACGACAAGCGCGATGGCGGTGGTGATGGCGGTCCACGACATGTTGAGCCCCATCATGTAGGCGACGAGCATGCCGACGGTGACGACGTAGGCGAAGCTCTTGAGGAACAGCTTCCGCCGCTGGTCCGAGCACTGCATGAACCACCGGTGCTTGGTCGAGATGTTCTCCGACATCACCGAGTCCGAGTCGTCGGCGGCGTCGGCGGGGCTCTTGATGGAGAGGACCGAGGACGGCGAGGACCGTGTTACGCGTCCCTCCTCGACGGCCTCCATCTCCTTCCCAACTGCCACCTCGTCGGGAGTGGCGCCACCCTCGAGGTCCTTCCAGTACATGCAGAGCAGCATGACCATGTTGACGGCCATGCCGGCGAGCATGGCCGGCAAGACCCCGAAGAAGAACTGCAGGAACGTGATCTTGCTGTTGAAGGCGATGACGAGGTTCTGCGGGTTGCCAATGGGCGTGGCGCTGGACCCGATGTTGGCGCTGGTGGCGAGCGCGAGCAGGAACGGCTTGGCGGGGAGCCCGCGCTCCGCGGCGAGCTCGAGCACGAACTCGGTCAGCACGACGCAGCAGGTGTCGTTGGTGAAGAGCGCGCTGGCGAGCGCGGTGACCACGCAGACGCGGCAGAGCAGGTCGCGGCCGCCCCGGCTCCGCCACGCCAGCAGGTTCCCCAGGTGCTTGAACATGCCGGCGCCCTTGAGGTAGCCGCCCACGACCATGGTGGCGAAGAGCAGGCCGAGGATGGGGAGGTCGATGGACGCGTACGCGTCGTCGGGGCTGATGACGTGGAACACGATCATGAGCACGGCGCCCAGCAGCGCGCCCGCCGTGCGCCCGATCGGCAGGAACGGCACCGACGGGAACACGGCCAGCATCCAGAACACCCCGAACGCCAGCGAACCGAACACCACCTTCGGCAGAGGCGCTAGCTGATGAGCCATGGCCGATGGTTCGATGGATCGATCTCTCTCTTTCTTCGATTATTCGCTCTGCTCGCGCCCTGCTCGCACTCTGCTTCGAGGCAACAGAGGGTGCTCACTTGGGCGGCCTTAAGTAGTGCAACTGGCAGAGAGGTGCGTGCTTTCCAGCTGACGTCGACAAATACCTAGGACTGCTAGGAGCTAAGCTACAGACAGCACGATCCCAAGCTCGCCATGTCGAGTTCAACGCAGGGGCGAAGCGAGGAAGATTCAGCGTTGGGGTCAATGATGTTGGATTAGTGAATTTTTACTGGATTAAGACTGAATTTACAAAGCATATAAAATCGTTGGGGTCAGACCCCAAAGGCAAACCTTCGCTCCGCCTCCGGTTCAACGGCACCAAGTGACCTGCGTATAAGGGCATCCACAATATATGCTAAAGTGAATCGTAAGTAATAAAATATTTTTTAAAATCAAACATATGAAATTAAGTAATAAGGACATGTTTGACAGTTAAAATGAACCACAAGTAATAAAATATTTTTTAAAATCAAACATAAACATTGTGAAAGTAAGTAATAAAGACATGTATGACACAGCTGAAATTCGTGAGGAATCTTGCTTCTCTTCAGCTGTCAAAAAACGCGGCTGCTCATGGAAGCGGCCAAAAAAAAAGCACCGCATTTGGCACGCTGCTTCTCGAAGGCCGCTTGGAGCCAGAGGCGGAAGACGCGCGGCGGCGCCGGTTTCGAGGCAGCACCGAGGGGTGACGGCGGCCGGCTTCAGGTGGCTCCGAGGGACGGCGGCGGCTCCGAGGGACTCCGAGCTCCGAACGGCGGCGGCACCGGACGACACCGAGCGACAGCGGTCGGCAGCTCCGAGGGCGACGAGTAACTCTGAGCTTGGAGCGGCGGCAGCGGCGAACGACACCGAGCGGCTAGTAGCTCCGAGCGGCGGGGGCCGGTAGCTTCGAGGGGTGACAAGCGGCGTCGGCGAAGGCGGCTTCGAGCGGCGGCGGCTCCGAGCGGCGTCCGAGCGGCGGCGAGCTTCGTCTCCCTCCCCTCCGGCAATGTGAGCTCCGCCCCCTCCCCTCCGGCGACGCGAGCTCCGTCTCCCTCCCCTCCGGCGACGCGAGCTTCGCCCCCTCCCCTGCCGGCACCGGAGCAGAGGTGGCCGCGAGGAAGACCCGTGGTGCGTTGCGGGAGTGGAGGAAACCGGCGAGGCGCGAGCGAAGTTGACGGCGTCGAGAAGCGGCAAGAAGCAACTCTTCGCCCGCGTGTGCGTTTCGCATGTTTTACGAAGGATTGGAAAAGCGCGTCTGTGGTCCGCTGCTCCAAAAGCAGTCCGTTTGAGAGCTAAAGCGCTTAATTTTGTGAAAAGCACGTGCGGCAAGCGGCGCCAAACACGCGTTAAAAAAAAGACTATCTATAGTCAAGTTATAGTACACTAAAATATTATTTTGTTAGAAATTTGAGTATTAAAAAAAACAATTTTAAAATTAATATTTTAATTTAGAAGTTATCTTTAACAATATAGAGAAGCAACTACAAAATATTACTTCATAAGTAGATTCCACCCTTATGTAGCAAATTGAAAGAAGCATTGAGAATGCCCTTATAATGCAGGAGTAGAACGCAGACAGGGTCCAGCTAGCGAAAAAGGTCAAGACAGTAGGGCGAGAGCGTGGACCGGCGTCCGAGCGGCGGCGAGCTTCGTCTCCCTCCCCTCCGGCAATGCGAGCTCCGCCCCCTCCCATCCGGCGACGCGACCAGCTCCGCCTTCTCCTTCGACAGCGATGGGCTCCACCTCCTTCGACGGCGATGCGAGCTCCGTCTCCCTCCCCTTCGACGACGCGAGCTTCGCCCCCTCCCCTGCCGGCGCCGGAGCAGAGGTGGCCGCGAGGAAGAGCCGTGGTGCGTTGCGGGAGTGGAGGAAACCGGCGAGGCGCGAGCGAAGTTGACGGCGTCGAGAAGCGGCAAGAAGCAACTCTTCGCCCGCGTCTGCGTTTCGCATGTTTTACGAAGGATTGGAAAAGCGCGTCTGTGGTCCGCTGCTCCAAAAGCCGTCCGTTTGGGAGCTAAAGCGCTTAATTTTGTGAAAAGCACGTGCGGCAAGCGGCGCGCTCTAAAAAAAAAAAGCTATTTATAGTGCTATGCTAAGCCATAATACTAAAATATAAATATTATTTTATTAGAAATGTGAGTATCTACGAGAGAAAAAAACAATTTTTAAATTAATATTTTAATTTAAAAGTTACTTTTAACAATATAGAGAAGCAACTATAAAATATTAAAGTACTTCATAGTGAATCTTATTTTTATGTACTAAATTGAAATAAGCATTGAGTATGCTTTATAATGCAGGAGTAGAACGCAGACAGGGCCCAGCTAGGGAAAAGGTCAAGACAGTAGGGCAAGAGTGTGGACTGATACATACGGTACCTGAATGCGTGCCACGTCATCCATCCAGCTAGGGGTTTCCTGCAGACACGAACCCGTCTCTTCTCAAGTTGACGTGAAAAAAATGGTGGGCCCGTATCTATACGGGTGCAGGAGTTGGGCTAGAATACTCTCTGAAGCTGAGTGCTGATTTCAGGTCACGTCTTAACTATCATCAGTGCTTACTCTAAAAGACTATCATTAGTGCTAATCAACTTGTTGTGGTGGTGCGTTCTTGCTTTAGAGGTAAGCATCACCATCAGGAGATTCACGATAGGATTAGCTTGATTGATTATGGTATCAGCTGAATTGCTTGAGCAACCGCGACCAGCGTCAGAACGACATGTCTCCAACGGCATGAGAGATCAAACACTAAGTATCCATACTTAGACGAATCAGTGGTCGCAGACTTTTCAGTTTCGCTTTGCCATAAACCTAGCCGCCTAGGGCGCCTCCAACGGCATGCCTTTTGTCGGCCACGTAGGAGTATCTTCTTGCCCATTATACGCGAGCAATGGAACCCGCTTTTCTTTCAGCTCTTTCACTTCTTCCTCCTGATAAACCTGCCTGTTATAATAACCAGGCTAAGAACAAATAAACTACAGCTAATCTTTAAGCTTAACTGCAGCCAAAGTGCCGCCGTTGTGCCTGCCCTTGGGGCCTCCTCAAAGCGCCACCTCAGTTGGCATTTGCAGGTACACATTGAAATTATTCACCGGTGGAGAAGAGAGAGTGTAGGATTCAGGAATCATAATTGTCGCAGCTGGCGGTAATCTGCAGACAAGGTCTTCCACGTGCTTCTAAGGGTGTCAAAGAAGCTCCAAGCTCTACTTGAGATCAGCTTGTTAAAAGCTCGACTTGAGCTCAGCTTGAAACTCAAGCTTAACATAAAGCTTGTGAGCATCCGAACTTGATCAAGCTCATTAAGATGAATATCATTAGCTTTTATTTTAATAGCTAATTATCAATTTATAATATAAAATAACTTTCCTATTTTTTATATTTACGTATTTCTAACGAGCTTAAATCGAGCGCTCGAACTTTCTCGCTCTCCCGTTGGGCTCGAGCTCGAGCACGAGTACCTCAGACTCGAGCTCAGGTCATTGACCGCCCTACTTCAGACTCCGGCCGGGGCTCTCTTTCTTCTCTTTTTCATGCAGTGCGAAAAGCTAGAAGAAAATCAGGAGAGGTGCAAAACTATCTCATTTAACTGTGAATAGGTGCTTAATATTGAAATTAAGGGATGCTTATATGTTGAAAACAAGCCAATTACAAACAAAATGCTGAATTCTGTGGGTGCATCTGCACCAGGAGCCACAATGTAGCTCGCCCCTGTTTCCACGTATATGTGTGGTCTATATATGCTGATTTTGGACAGTGTAATGCTGATGTACAAACATGCGGTACTGGAGAGGGGGAACTCTGACCACATGTTCCCGGACAGAATTGGTGAACGCGAAGGGTAAAGCAGGATCAGGTAAAATCAGGCAAAGTCACCAAGCACTAGCTTGCCCGTGCTGCGCTAGAAATAAGCCAAGCAACCGGATCTCAACCGTGATCCGGGCTAGGACGAATCCGCACTGACACGTTGCACATCTAATCGGCAAGCAAAGCATGAAATCTTCTTTGATTACACTGTACTACCAGTTACCAGCTGATAGATTTACTAGGGCTCCTGATCTTTAGGATGGGGACTGAACCATCCTATATATAATGATCATTAGTAGTATTTTAGTACTCCCGTTTCGTTGTATGCTAGTGTTTGAGCATAATAGCTCTTTAATCAGAGAAGTTTACAAATATACAGCGAATTAATTCAAATTCTATTTGAAGTGAAGGCGAATCTACAAGCAAATGTTGACTTGCACCTAATATCAGTCCTTGGTTCTTCAATTTGATTTTTTAGGTTGGATACTATATATCTGTATAGGATCAAGGAATAGTCTGTAGAATTGTTAGGATAATAAATCTAGTTTATTTTTAAATTAGATTTTTTTTACTTTAATGATAACAATTTTAAAATAAAGGGAGTATGCAATTAGATGTATATCATGAAAGTTATTTTCCTTTTCTCTATGTTGTAACCTGATGTTTCTGCATACACAAAAATAATGCTCTCTTTTTTCCAAAATAAGTTTATTTCTTAGTTTCATAAAAATTATTTTTGACCAGTGACTTAAATTTAATCGACTTTCAACAACATAAAAGTTACGGAGTATGCTTTTGTCTTTTCCATAAGAAATAGTTTTGTAATATAAAATTTAGATATTATTAAAGTTGATCAAATTTATAGAAATTAGACAAAACGAGTTTGATCACATCCAACGGGTAGTACAAAATCTAGCTGCACCTAACTCAGTGTGTTCCGATTTATGGGCTAAAGTGCTTGTGCACAAGTGTGTTGGCTTCCCTTTTTACAGTGTGCTCATCTTGTTTTTAAATTCCATCTTTAAGTATTATTACCAAGGTTAGCATTTCTTTTTAATAATGGTAGTAACTCACTACCTCTTGCCTTTTTTTTAAGGCACTAAGAGCCGAAATTCTTGCAGTGCGCAGAGAGAAATCGAATCGAATCCGTCCTTCCAGGGTCAAAGCAAAAAAAAAAAAAAAAAAATAGGGTGTCGGGAGCACGGCTTTCAAGCATCCGCCACGGCCAGTCGGCCAGCCAGGCGTGGCCATCTCCTTTCGCCTTTGATTCTTTTCCCGCCAAGAAAGCCTTCGAACACATGGTTACGCTTCGCTCCAGCGACCTTCCTCTACAAAGCTGCATCAGCTGCGATTCGTGGCTTGATGCACGGGCAGCTCAACTTCAACTGCGACGTCGCCGGTTGCAGCAACGGAGTGAAGGAGTAACAAACAATGCCATCGACGACGGACCGGGGGGCGCCGGTCCCGGGCAGCGGCCGCGCGCGGCGGGTGGCCGTGCTCCGGTGCCTCATCGCGGCGCTGGTCATCACCATCCTCCTCGCCGGTCTCGTGACGCTCATCATCTGGTTCGTGGTCCGGCCCAGGCCCATCGACTACACCGTCACGAGCGCCACGGTGCGCCACTTCAACGTCACGCCGGCGCCCGGCGCCACCGTCAACGCGACGTTCTTCTTCACCCTCGCCGCCGACAACCCGAACCGGCGCGTCTCGATGCGCTACGACCTGGTCGAGTTCCGCGTGATGTACGACGAGTCGACGCAGCTGGCGGTCGTCGACGTGCCGCCGTTCCGGCAGCCCCACCGCAACGAGACGCGGCTGGACGTGCGCGCCGTGGCGCGGTCGGTGCCGGTGTCCGAGCAGACCCGGCGGGAGCTGGAGCACGACCGGGCGGCCGGCGTGGTGGCCGTCGAGATCCGGATGCGCGCGCGCGTCCAGTTCAAGGTGGGCGGAGTCAGGTCCAGGGACTACTCCCTGCAGGCGTTCTGCTCGCCGGTGGTCATCGGCCTGACGCCGGCGTCGGCGCGGTCGTTCCGTAGCGTGCCGTGCGACGTTGGCATCGCGTGAGGCGCAACGTGTATGCTTGGCGCGTGCACTCGGATCACTGGCTGAGTGGCTTGCCGCAAGAAGTTTGGCTGGATCAAAGATTTGTTTAGGCTTTAGATGTTTGGCTTAGTGCATTTGTGTTCTGTTGTAAATCAAGCTTTCTTTGATTATTTTTCCCCCTTTTTCAAACTGCTAGTGTGTTGAGCTTCTACGATGTTTGATTGATATATTATCATGCTTGCTCTGAGTGCTATCCCCATTTGGGAGAATTGCTCGTTCCTTTCAACATCTTATCCGAAGCAGTCCACACTTTTCTGTTTTTTACTCATTACTAGGAAACTTGGTGCCTCTTGTCACTTTGGTGTAGCCATTGTCCCTGGGCTTGAAGCTATGTTTTTTGACTGTGGCTTTCTTGTCCTAACTCCAAAAAATTTTAAAATAGGTCGCTTTAGCTTTATTGCATTCTCTTTGGGATTGACAGTGGTAAAGCATTTCAAGGAAAAGAGAGCGGTCCTACTAGCAATTCCTCAATGGAGGTAACAGCCAGGTGCCTCTGCATCCAGAATATACTCGGTAGCCATATTACTACTACATCAGTTTTTTAACTAGTTATCTTATTAAATAAGTTTATGATAAATATAATATAGTATTTTGTTATAATTCATTTTATCATTAAAGTTACGACTTATAATTTATACGTTGAAAGTAAATTTTATAAATAAAAAGAATTGTCAAAGATGAGTACTTGAGTATTCATATCATTATTAGACATCAATCCTTGGATAACTTTATTCTTACTTGTATATTTATGTGATTCCGGCACAACATTTACACATACATAATCTGCAAATGTAGTGACCACATTGCTCCCTTTCCGTAGTTTCTTCAGGCCCCGTTTGGACTCTGGAACATAGGGGATTTTTTTTGTTTCCTACGTTTTTCTGTGACAATGAATGGATTCTTATGGAATTTATGTGAGATCATGTGAAATTCAAGTGTTCCACGTAGGGTCTTAAAAAACCTTATTTTACATGTTGTATTTTTGCCTTTCCAATGTGACAGCCGACTAATATTATGTTTTTGACTTGTAGTATGTTCTTTACATGATCTCCTCTATCCAACTCGCTAGATGCTGTAATGGGTTCTCACGCACGCAGCACTTCAGCGAGCATTATATTATCAAACTCGGCAGCTAGCTGATCCATCGTGCGGAGGCGTGTGCCTGCACTGAAGTTTTCCCCCACTTGGGCTGAACCTTGTTTCTTCCTCTCTCAGGACAGGACTGCCGTCCTAAACCTTCCACTTTGCGCATAAAATTTTCCATCGGGATGGAACAGTGGATCGACAACTTGTCGGGTTTATTATTTCGTTTAAACCGCTAAAACCGGTCGGTACCGGTTCAACGAAAACCGCGAAAATCGAAAAAAAACCGGTCAAAAATCGCTTCAAATCGAAAATTTAAAATTTGAACAAATTGCTACAGTAAACCGGCCGGTTTCACCGGTTGGCCGGCCGATTTCTTTGATTTTTACGATTTCAGATTTCAAAATTTGAAACCCATCGGTTTCACCGGTTAGCCGACCGGTTTTATCGGTTTTCGATATTTCAAATTTTTTCAAATTTTTTTAACTTTTTAAAATTTTTAAAACGAAAACCGATCGTTCAATAAAACCGAACCAAACCGATTTCACCGAAAACTATAAAAACCGACCGATTTTAAGCAGTTTTGTAAACCCTGATCCTGATGCGGAGGCACCAGGCTGTTCGATCAATGGGCTCATAATGCAGTGAAAGATGGGCGGCCTAGGCGTATAGGACGGACCTGGGATTTCATTTCAGAAAAGCAGGAAGTGAGGCCTGGGGATTTGGGGAATTGGCGTGATGGCGATCCGTGTTGGCTTTGTTGGACCGCCGCAGAGCATGTTTGGCAACAAGTGCGATGTGTCACATGTGTGTGCGTTTGTGCAAGGTGTTTCATTTGAATCTTATAACGCGTGCTACTCCAAAATTCAATTGATTCGTCATGGTAGAGAAGAAAAACGGCACACGGACAGGCGAGCACTGGATCAAATGTCCGCATACTAAGAAAGGATGTGCTGGGCCCAGCCGGTTTGACCTCCCGGGGGGTCGGCAGCCCACCGGGCGGCACGTGAAGGAGGCGGTGGTGTGGCCGTGGCGGCGCGAGGTGGAGCCGGGAGGCAGGACGAGGAGGAGCATGCGGCCGGCGGCGGAAGGGCGCGAGAAGCTGGAGGTCGGCGCGGCGGCCGGCGGGCGCAACGAGAAGCGGCCGCAAGACGTATTTTTTCAAGGCTGGTAAATGTTTGGGCCCAGTCGTTTTGGGGAAACTCAGATAAGAGAAGACAATGTTAATAGTGAAAATCTATAACAAATTTATGCTTGTCCCCTGAAAGTGAAATTTTAGTCATTTATTCTTGTGAATTTGCTGCATTTACTTCCCACAAAATTGTTATTGGTTCACTCTAGTTGCTATGTGTTGTGTTGCCTTGAATGGCTCTATTCGTTTATGTTGTTTCTGATTGGTGCCTGGCTGCATGCTTGACAGGTACGAATGAGAGAAAGTTTGTTGATGTTATTTCTTACTCCTATTTGTTTTTGCTCAACAGGTGCCTTAGTGTCGGATAAGGTGTTGCTTTCGATAATCTCAGTGGATACAGGCAAAAACGATTGCCGGGTCAAGCAAAACCTTTCTCGTGCTGGGCACCATGTTCATGAGACGCCATGTTCATGAGACCCACATGCCACATAACAGGTACGTTCTCCCCCCATCTTCTCGTTCTTCGTTGAATTTTGGTACAATCCATTAGTACTGCCATTTTCTAATTATTGAGGTGGAAAAGCGGCCGTTTTCTTAAAAAGTAACACACGTTCTAGGAAATAATTTAATTAGCCAAGGTATATAAGGATCATATCAAGCAATTCTGTGACAAAATAAAAGCGCCTCATTTCAGGTCTCTACCAGGAGAATGAAGTCATGAAGTTTTGTCAAAATCCCCTTTTTTGTTCCTTTTCTGAGAGAAATACCGCAAGAGAGGCCCGTGCAGCGGTTCAGGTGTGGTGCCAGGGATTGAACCCAGGCGGGCACCATCCCCAGCCAGTGGACTTTACCACTGTGCTGTGAGCACCTTCACCCCCTCTTTTCTGCTCTGAAAACCAACACAAACTCTTTACCCTTTTTATCTCCAATAATTTGTAAAAAGGGCTGTCAGTTTCATTGAATCTGAATAATATCGGCATTCAGAACAAGTTCAAATTAACCTTTGCTAAGTAAATGTGCTTATATGATTGTCAGGAAGTTTCAAAACCTTTGATAATATCAGCGTCATGAAAACCGAGCAATTGCAGAACTGTATGATGCGAGCAAAGTGTGGAATTGGATTATGTGCACCGAAAGACTCATGGCTGTCAGGGTCTCAGAGACAAATCAATCAGTGAAAGTCCCAGCAACCGGGATGCTCCCGGTTACACATGGAATAGTGAAAAGGAATTCATTTTGCCGATTCCCAGCATGTTCTACAGCAATAGTGCCAAAAGAACATACTACGAGTTACTCCTGTAATTTTGCACAACTCAAATGTAGCTATTAACGTAACTCCTGTGACAATCCGAAGAAAAAGTTAGATTGATGGTATGTAGCTCATCCCTCTAAGGACATTTTTTTTGTAGGAAACTGTTCTTTCACGTGTATTATTATTATATGATTTGTCATCATGTTCCCGCAATCTTTTCAAAGGTGGTGGTTTGTTATCCGCAATTCGCGTGTGTTTGCTTGTAGAACTCAAAAACAGCATGATCTTGGCTGTTGACGCGGTGTCTTTGAAACAGCATGGTCTGAACTCGTCCTTTATGGGCACAGGAATTTGAGAAAACTGAGGCTTCTTTTGAATTGGAGGATTTTTTTTCTACATTTTTCATGTGAAGTTGAACTGATTCTTGTAAATTTTTTGTGAGTTTTTTTGAAATTCATGCATTCCAAAGAGCCCTGAAGTGAAAGTAGTTGTCCATTCAGTTTTTCGAATGGGAAATGCACATTCCAAGCAAAGCACCTACTCCCATGCGTTAACAATCCTTGTATGGGGCCTCGAGGCCTTATTCTTATCTGGGAGACTTCTTTCTCAATTTCTGGCCTGCTGTCTAACTACCGAATATTATGATTATACGCGCAGACAAATTTGTATAATTTGATTCACTGGGGAATAAAGCTTAGCTGGACTTATGATTTCTCCAACTAAAGTGGTTGTCGGTTATATTCCCTGATATGATCAACTACTACACGACCAGCAAACACAAATGGGTCGCATTTCATTTTGTCGGTTAAATTCTACAATATGTGAGCACTCCATATAACAAGGTAGATGAACTTGTCGGTTAAATTCTACAAATATGTGAGTATATAACATTACGGTGATTGTGAAGAACATTGGTACAAACTAATTAGTGACAACCATTTTTGGACCCTCCAAAAACAGCCATATCAGTCCAGAACTATACAGAGTTCATGAAAAAAAATGCATTTAGAAACAGTCACTGAGCTAGTCCTCTTCTTCTCACACCAAAACTGCGTAGTCGAAATTTACCGGGTTAGTTGCACTTGCACCTGCAGCAGGAATCCATATGCATCACGACGACATCATCAACCTCCGTCTCCGCCGGAGCTCGCCGGAGCGCGCCGTGCCGCCTCCTCCGCTCTCTGTTCTTCCCTTATCGCTTCGATCATGGCGACCACACGCTCCAGGACGGCCTCCTGGTCGTCAGCGACGCCGTCGCCGCCAACGGCCACCGCGGCGTCCCTCGCGCCGTCCGTTGCGTAGAAGCAGACCACGGCGCACCGGCACACGGGGCAGGTGTTGTGCTCATCGAGCCACCGGTCGATGCAGGGCGTGTGGTAGAGGTGGCCGCACGCGGGGACGACCCTGACGCGGTCGTCGTCGCAGAAGGCCTCGAGGCAGACGGGACAGTCCTCCGGCAGGCCCTTCTTGGCGCCG
Source organism: Zoysia matrella (assembly GCA_001602295.1). Lineage (NCBI taxonomy): Eukaryota > Viridiplantae > Streptophyta > Magnoliopsida > Poales > Poaceae > Zoysia > Zoysia matrella. The sequence goes on along the minus strand of BCLG01000718.1, from coordinate 29,066 downwards.
GCGCTGGCCATGGCGCCGGCGTACGACACCTCGGGCGGAAGAGCGGCGCCGGCGGGGCGCAGGAGGAGCGCGGCGCCCGGGACGAGCTCCCTCATGACGCGGCGGTGGGCGCCCGCGATGGCGCGCTGCCGGGCGCAGCGGCAGTAGGTGCAGAGCAGGATGAAGCAGAGCACGATGGAGACGAACACCACGGCCGTGGCCGCGCCCGAGGAGAGGTCGAACTGCGTCCGGCCCGACGCCGGGCCGACCGCCGGCGTGGCCCGCG
>BCLG01000718.1:0-11509 GCA_001602295.1 Zoysia matrella | reverse complement strand
CCCCCCCCCCCCCCCCCCAAAAAAAAAAAAACTTGGAGCTGCATCCGCCACTTCCTATGCATTTGTACTTTTGGCATAGACATAAAAGCATATAGAAAACAATAAAAAAGCAGCATATGAACCGATAATTATCAGGAAAATAGGGTAAACTTTTAATTAAAGCGAAGCGATGGAGCTCGCCTCATGCCTAGGCGGCACTTAAGCAGCCTAGATGACCATTTTTTAAAGCACTGACTATACAAGCGACTTCTTGGTTCCCAAAGAGACGGCAGCTTCTCATTAGCTAAAATATAGATCGAGCACGGTAATTACATCTACATAGTCCACTGATAGACATACAGTCTAGGAGTAAAACTACAACAAGGTACTGAATTAGGCAGCAACATGCAGTTCTTTCACTAGGTATCTATTTCTTTGATATGTAGTTGTTAACATGACCGCGAGTACTCAGACTTTGCTAAGCTTCTAGGTAGCTTCAACCATTGCACACACGATATGTTAGTTGTATGTCTTTTTCTTAGCACATTCAAACACAAGTATAGCTTCAGTAAATTCAAACTGCAGCTCCATAACTTGACAGAAATGGAACTGTATTCTCTTCTGTTACCCCAGAGGCCCAGACAGCAGGAGCTGTGTTTCTTTGCTAGCTTGTCTCTCAAAGTAGTTGATAACTAAAGAAGTCATATTTCTAGGATAGACAAATATAAAAGATATAAAAAAAGAGGCTGCTAAGAACTCTCAGGATAATCAATTATAGGGGGCATCAACCTCAGTCCAATTCAGCTATCACTAATCAACAAGAAACTCCTTCAGAAAAAAAAAACCTCCATTCATTGCTACCAGTCCCCAGAAGTCATTGTCGGTGTGACGCAGCTAACATCACAAACACCAACTCCACCCACGAAATACCAATAGCAACAATGATTAATCCACATCAAAACAATGCAGTGGCGCTCACATCGCTACAGAAGTACGCCAAATCACTAGTTGTGCATTCCTAAAGAGTTTCAAAGAAGGGAAAGGCAACTAAAATTCCTTACCCACTGTGCGTCTCAATAGCCTCCACCTGGCGGAGCACAATCCAGAGCCAGAAGGTGATCATGTGGCCTGGTGCGATGGCAGGACCGACAAAGGAGGGGATGCCAAGTATGAGCACCTCGGCCCAGTGTGCGTATGGTGCAGCGAAGCCGATGGGCGCCGTGAACTCATGGTGGACGCGGTGAATTTTTTGGTACCCCCACTCCCCGTGGAGCAGCCGATGGATCCAGTAGTTGAGGTAGTCCTCAACTAAGAAATACACCAGCAGCTGTGCAGCCATCTCCCCTAGAGAAGGCAGCGGCAGTCCCGTATGAATTCCCACCATCTACACTGATCAAAGATGAGCACTTAATTTTATTATGAAATATACAATTAATCTTCAACAGGAAGAATGAAAATGGATGCTCGGAATATAGGTAAACAAAGGAGACGTGGGGCGCATCCGAAGAGTTCTGGGACAAAACCCAGATCACGAATTCCTCGAACGATAGGAAAACATGCAAGAAATGCAATTAAAAATTCTCCACCCACGATCAGAGAGATCAGATGGGTATGGGTTTGGGAATCTAAGCGCAGGAACAGTGAGGGAACGTGATCTCTTCCGCAATATTCGGCCATAACCCGAAATCTCCACGAATTATCTAACACATTGCAGACTCCCGAACTGAACGAGAGCGGGGAGGGAGAGGCGAGACTGAACCTTGACGGCCGGGTAGGAGACGAGCTGGAGCGGGCCGATGACGAGGAAGAAGATGCGCAGGACGTCCTTGTAGCACCGGACGAACTCCGCCTTGGAGAGCCGCACCCGCGGCTGCAGCTTGTACCCTGCGACGGCGGTGGGAGCGCGGAGCTCGAGCAGCGCGACGGGGAGCGGCGCGAGCGTGAAGACGACGAAGAGGAAGAGGATGTTGCAGCAGTAGAGGTGGTAGTCCGACACGGCCGCCGTGTACCGGAACCACAGCGCCTCCGCCGGCGTCATGGCCCGGCCCAGCGCCGCCTCCGCGTCAGCCGCCGTCGCGTAGGGCAACATCTCCGGCGAGCCGAATAACCTGAGGGAGCCGGCCGCGAAACTTCCCGTCAAACTCTTCACTGCAGCAGTGACCTGTCCGTGATTTCCGAGAATCGCAGGGGCTGAGGGCACTCCCCGGCGTTCCCGCTTCGAGGCGGTTCGGTTAGCCGGCCCACCCCCACCACGTTCTGATTAGGAACTCGGACGAGGAGAGCGAGTGGGCTGGAGGAACTCGTCCTCGCTTTATGCTGGCCGCGCTATAACACTGCCAGTGGGCCCGTCTGCGTATCTTCAGTGGGAGCGAATGGATCTACTGATCTGAACGAACGTGGGGCGCGCGTGTGGCCGGGCTCGCGTGATGCTCTGTTCCCCCGGACGAGTGGTTTGGGTTATTTATTTTATTAGAAAAATAAAATATTGTTTATTTTATGTTGTATTTGCTTTTTCCCCCTCTTTTGAAGGTTAACAACCAATTTAATTTTGTTTTTTCAACTTTGCTTATTTGACCTTTTGTACTTTAAATAACCAATTTGACCTTCATTTGCTGAAAAAAAAAGATCAAATTGGCTATTCGCAGTCGAAAAGTAAGGTCAAATAAGTAAATTTGAAAAAAGTCAAATTAGATATTAAATTTCAAAACAGGTCATACAAGCAATTATCTCTTATTTTATTATTAAAAATATTTTAAATATGATTTATTTATTTTTATATTTATATAAATTTTTTTTAATAAAATGAAGGGTTAGATATGTTGTTCAAAACTAAAAAAAATAATATTTATTTTAGGATAGAGGAATTGCCCATTTATTGATGAATTCAGAGTGCATCACCATCACGCTGACAGTTTAAGGACTGTACCTTTATCGTTGTCGAAATACGAGGATCGGCGAGTGGCAAACCAGATCGCGCTATGAGACCATTGGACTAAATTTTGGTACGAATTGCCATGATCTGCACGAAAACACCACGAGAAAATTACAGTGAAGCGATGGTGATTAGCTTACCCACAAGACAAAGAAGTACATGTGATTTTGTCCCTGCAGGCTCAGAAAGATGAAAACGAGCTATAAAAAGATTGAAAAATTACTAAAGAGACAATTCCATTTTATGTTTTATTCATTCTAATATGTGAGCCATCCAACGTGTCTGGCCCACATGTCATCAAGCTATAGTAGCATCAGCTGTCGTGCTTGATCGTGCCTACCCGTCGTACCTTTCCCCCCGCCCTTTCTGAAAATCATAACCACGGTGTAGCTTTCACCGTCTCATTTTTCTCTTAGCAACTTGTTGAAAAGAGAAGGTAGCGATTGTTATTTGTCAGGAGTACAATCTCAGGATGTAACTTGTACAAGAAGCATTTAAAAAAAAAAACGTGTACCTTTTCCCCCGCCCTTTCTGAAAATCATAACCACGGTGTAGCTTTCACGGTCCCATTTTTCTCTTAGCAACTTGTTGAAAAGAGAAGGTAGCGGTTGTTATTTGTCAGGAGTACAATCCCAGGATGTAACTTGTACAAGAAGCATTTAAAAAAAATGTGTACAAGAAGCACCTCTCCGAATGGACGGATCGAGAGAGGCACACATTTACAGTACGACGTCATTTTACAAACGAAGTGAGTACATGTGTGCTTCTCTCGATCTGCGATGTCATTTTACAAACGAAGTGAGTACATGTGTGCCTCTCTCGATCCGCCCATTCAGAGTGGTGCTTCTTGTACACGGATGCAAAGGTGAGAATTTGCTCATAGGTTGCGTCGGTATTCAGTAAAATTTACGTAATCAGAGTGAGTATTCATGCGCTCTTTGTATTTGAATGATCTGGTCTATGAAAGAGACTCGAAAGTTAATATGATTCGACCCGTCAAAAGGCGTAATACCTTACGTCCAGAGGCGAAAAAAAAATCAAATCGTATGAACCCAAAAACACGAGTACAATGTAAAAGGTTTTGGCTCGATTCAAAAATTTTAACTCGCGTGGGTGGATGTGGTTACAACAGGATGACTAAATTCACTTGATTTTTTCCTGCGTGTAATGCCCTATAGTATCCCTTTTATAGGGATCGGATCGAGAACATCAACTTGACGGCTGCGGAACCTGCTGGCTCTTTGTCAAGTGAGGCTTTGGTCGTCTCGTCGCCTGAGTTAGTCGTCTGACCTCCGTTGGCGTCGGTGCAGTTGGTCGATGGCCTTCGTACGTCTTTTGTTCAGTCACGGAGACGAAAGACACTTTTTCATTTTGATTTGCCGATCGTCTGGCTGTTTTATCAACTTTTGAAATGTTTTACCTCCTGTTGTACTTTGTCAGAAATCTCTGCAGTCGTCAGTGTTTGGTTGTTAAGGCATTGTCCGACCTCTGGAGTCGGGTCAGAGTGTTGGCTTCTAGTTGTTGGCGGGTTGAATCTTGTTATCGTGTAGGTTCAGCCTTCCATCGGTCGAGCTTGGACACTCGCGTAGATCTGAACTCTGGGATCGAGACGTTTTTGACAGGATGTGATCTTTCGTGGGCTGTAGACAGATCGTGGGCCGTAGTTTACAGATGAGCCTTCGTGTAGAGGCTGGGTCCGTAAGTATTCGAAATATACTATCCCGACAGATTACACCTGTATCCGATTCATATAATATTGAGTGCGGTTTTTATTTTACACCTGCAGGTGCTCGGTCGGATTTGAAATATAATCAATTATATGACCTAATCGACTTATAGGTTTAGTACATCGCTTGAAACCCGACAGGGGACCTAAAACTCAGTCTGAAACCCAATAGGAGACCTGAAATCTGGTCCAAAACCAAATGAAGATTCGATACTCAATCCAAAATCGGATGGAGATCTGACACTTGTATTATTATAATGGATGTGCACTTTGTCATAAAATGTAGTGTAAACCATTGAAGACCCGACATTCGTCCAGAACCCAATAGATTCGGGTGCGGGATTCACTTTGCACTCGATGTTACAGCTGCAAATTTATGTTGAAGTGGATGTATTTTTACAAAATCCGATCCAAACGCGATGCGTTGCCATCCCTACTGACTGTCCGTAGCAGAGAAAGGAAAAAAAACTGGATCAATCCTAATCAGAGTATCGGCGGCCACACGCAGAAGCACAAAGCATGTGTCCAGACACACGCATGATGTATCTCATCAAGTAGCTAGCGGCTAGAAACTTCCTCTGTTTTAAAAGTTGTAGTTTTTATTATGCTTTTGAATGCATAATATCTTCTATAAATCTGAAAGAGATAAATATTTAGATTTATAAAATCTTCTGTTGAACCACCGATATAGTCGAGCTGCAACCATTTTGAAATGGAGTGTTAGCTTTATGTACTTATGTGTCCCGCTCAATGATATCAACATATTGTACTCATTCGTCTCGAATTACTTGTCCTTCTGGGTCTGTGTATAAGAATTACTATGGATGGAAACGGAGATGCAAAGAAAATGAGGATGAAAGAGAGAGAGATATATTTATGTGTACTGAGAAGAAAAATGATATCTAATTTAGAAAATTAGAGAAAGCGAAAATGATACTCCGTATTACTCTATCCGTTCCATATTAAGTGACGTTTTTGAATTTTTGAAATCGATGTTAAACATCCGTCTTATTAAAAAATTTATGAAAATAAGAAAATAAACAAAGACAAGGTTAAAGTATTTTTAATAATAAATTATTTCACAATAAAATAAATAAAATTTTCACAAATTTTTTGAATAAAACAAATAGTCAAAGATAGATATTTGAAAAATCTAAAAAGACAACGGATGAAGTAAGTAGTATGACGCGGATTGAGCATTTTATTTCGACTTCAGTTAAAGGCTACACGTGTAGTTCTCTTGTTGACACGGTTCTTGATTTCAGCGGTAGGCACCATGCATAGGGCAGAACAGTTGCTTCTTCTCCAGTCGTCCAGACGTTCCAGCATGGAGCGACGCAACGAGTCACTTGAACCAGCACCGGCGTGCGGTGCCGATGACAAATCCGTTGGAACTTGGTAATTCTTGGAAACCTGGGCGCACATAGTTTCAGGGCGCGTGCAGACATTCCGGGACACGACGAGGGGCTTTGTTCTCTTCGGGGTCACGAGAACCCTGCTCGTGTACCGTAGTTGCATTTCGTCGTCAACTGAAAACAACCAAGCGCAGAGATGCGCACAGCAGGATCAGCAAAGCAGATACCCGGAGGTCGGTGTTCTGGGGGTTCAGAGCAGTCTATTCCTCTGCCTAATACCGTGTGCTGGTTCTAGTTTTCACCTGCGAGTAACCTTTATAGGCTTTTATTTAATCACTTCGTCTCAAAATAAATGTTATTTTAGAGTTTTAAACTTTTTTTTTTACCATTCATTTTATTAAAAAAAATTAAAAATTATTTATTTTATTATGCATCGATTCATTATTAGAAGTATTTAAACTTGACTTTTTTTTTTGTATTTTCGTAAATTTTTTTAATAAGATTTGCACGTTTATTTGATAACAACGTACATATGCACCGTGTGCTCATTCGTCCATGGCAGGCACGCGATCGTGGAGTAGCTGGCAGGGTTCGGCGCGCGCGTGCACACGTGCGCCCGGAACGCGGCGGAGCTGGAGGCGTGCCGCCGGCGATGGGAGGAAAAGGGACTGCTGGTCACCGTCTCCGTCTGCGACGTCTCCGTGCGCGCCGACCGCGAGCAGCTCCTGGCCACGGTCAAGGACACCTTCGGCGGCAAGCTTGACATTCTCGTAAGCAATCAATCATCACTTGCTTGATTATCAATCACTCAGTCTGATCATAATCAGCTTAATTCGTCATCAGCTGCATGCATGCATGATACTTACGTTACCTACGTGTGCATGCAGGTGAACAACGCGGGGCAGTCGCTGTTCAAGGCGGCGGCGGAGTGCACCGGCGAGGACTACGCGCGGATCATGGCGACCAACCTGGAGTCGTGCTTCCACCTGACGCAGCTGGCGCACCCGCTCCTCGCCGGCGGCGGCAGCGTCGTGTACGTGTCCTCCATCGCCGGCTTCATCGGGCTCCCGGCGCTGTCCGTCTACTCCATGACCAAGGGCGTCATGAACCAGCTCACCAGGAGCCTCGCCACCGAGTGGGTCCGCGACGGCATCCGCATCAACTGCGTCGCGCCGGGCGGCGTCAAGACGGACATCAGCGCCAAATGTCACTTATTTTAGAACGAATGGAGTATTATATTTGGCTTGTTAGGTCCCTGTTTGTGTCATCAGGTATCTCAATTGTCCAAAGGCATCACACTGTTTTCTAAGAAATTTTGGATTCAGTGCAAACTTAAATGGGCTTAACGAACTTAAATGGTCCCACGCTGAACAGTTTATCATGATGACAACTGACAAGTTGATTTGCTAATCTTATTCCTGGTCCTGCTTGCTTGGTTTGTGTCCCACCCATGGTTTGCCTGCGCACGAGTCCAGCTAACTGCATCCACACAGACCTGTTGTTAGAGTGTTTTTGGCAGAGCTTATAGCTTTTGATTCTCAGATAAAATTATGAAAACTCTGTCAAATATTATTATTTAAAAGAAATAATTTTTGTCTAATTGATTCTTTGAAATGAAGTAAAAGGTTAGAAGTTGAAAAAATAGTTCTTTTTAATTTTGTGAAATAATTTTCTGTCTCAATTTTAAAAAGTTTATCTGAAAAATCATTTCGACCACAAAACCCCTTAACCTCTCTCCCGCTCGATCTGTTTCTGACGCGGCTCAGTTAAAGTACAAGCACTGCGTGCTGTCTTGCTGGGAACATGACAGAGCATCCGGAGAAGCAAATCCTCTCTCTCTCTGCGCGACCGCGCGACCTATCTTGGTCAGCCTGCGCTGGAGAGCCAGCCCTAGCTTAGCCTGATTGTCTATATACATGCAGCTCTGATTAGTTTGTCGAGTTTTCTAGAGCCAGGTTCAAACGAGATTCTGATTGGTTGCTCAGATTGCAGTCTAGTTACTTAGTAGTTTGCATGATGCAAGCTTAGAAAAATGCAACATTTTTATGCAAGCTTAGAAAAATGCAACATTTTTATTGGAGCTGCAGCCCATCAGCCAGGCTCGCGAGATACGGAACCTCATTTCGTTTCCTCAGAACCAGAATGAGTTGTACTTTTTGCATCCAGCTAGCCAGACCTAAACGTCTATCCAGTCAACCAATCAAGCAGCTGCTGCATCTCGCCAGCCTGGATGAGTTAAAACCAGAGAACCAATCACACCCTTATATATTCTGGTCGTCTTACACCAATGCTTAAACAAGACAAAGATTTTCAAATGTTCGAGTTGATCTAGACACAAGTCAAGATGCTTATAAATATTTTATCCGTTCTAAAATTATTATTACTTTGACTTTTAACATCAACTTCTCTAATACTCACAAATAAATATCCTAAAGCTGTTAATTTAATTATATATAGAACTTAAACTACTCCAGTTCATCTTAGCTTATCGTTAAGTTTCTTTTAATTTACTTAACTGTTTCATAATTTAGTAAAGAACAATGAATTACCAGCTTCCGGGAATGCGTTGATGAACATCGTCATATCCTCACCGGCCAGACCAGAAAATATGCATATTCGTGGCGTTGATTGGGATACGGAGGTAGGGAGTGGAATCAGTGGAGCAAATAAGCACGGCACCAGAGGGTGTGGTCATCGGCGTCGACGCCAGCCGTCCGATCAGCATCCGTCGAACTGCCGAAAAGATTCATCTCGATTCTCGGGCATTTTGACCCACAATCCGAATGCGGCCCAGATCGGCCCGCTTGGGCACAACAAGGAACCTCGGCAACAGAAACGAACCATCCCGTGCATTCGACACGTAGCCTCGCCGGCCCGCCGCCCCTGCCGGCGTGTTGCGCCATGGGGAGGCGATTCGGCAGCAAGAAGCTGCCGTTCTTCGGCTCGTCGTCCTCATCCTCCAAGCGGAATCGTTCCGCGAGCCGCCTGCCCGGCCTCCCCAAGACCCGTGTGGCGGAGGTTGTTCCATCCAGGCCTTCCCCGTCCCCGGCCGCCGCGGCAGGGGAGACCGATGGGCCGCCCCCTCCGCTCGCTCCTGACGCCGCTCCGGCGGCAGGCGGACTCGTGTCGGGGAAGGTCGGCAAGAAGAAGGCCGGCGCGCGCCTGTGGATGCGGTTGGACCGGTGGGGCTCCTCCGAGATTGTCGAACTCGGCAAGGCGTCCATCATCCGCCGCGCCGGCTTGCCTCCGCGCGATCTGCGCATCCTCGGCCCCGTATTCTCCCACTCCTCCAACATCCTCGGTGAGTGCACGCCCCCAATTTAATGCTCGATCGCTTTTGTCGGCGAGAAGACCAAGAATACCCAAGCTTTGTTGTTATAATTGGCGAAGATTAATTAATTATGCAGCTAGGGAGAAGGCGATGGTGATCAACCTCGAATTCATCAGGGCGATAGTTACAGCTGACGAAGTCCTCCTATTGGACCCTCTTGCGCAAGAAGTGATCCCTTTCATTGACCAATTGAGGCAGCTTCTCCCTCTGAGGAGTCTTATTGGTAGAAACGGTGGTGGAAATGGGGAAAAGCAGGACGGTTCGCCTGGGAGTCAGGGGCCCTGTCTTAACGAGGGGACTGGGGCTGAGCACGAGCTGCCATTTGAGTTCCAGGTACTGGAGGTCGCTCTTGAGGCTGTATGCTCGGCTCTGGACTTAAGCGTGGCTGACCTTGAGAAGCATGCTATTCCGGTGCTTGATGAGCTGACCAAGAATGTTAGCACAAGGAACCTTGAGCGTGTGCGGAGCCTGAAGAGTGCACTTACACGCTTGCTTGCTCGTGTGCAAAAGGTATTATGCTTTCTTATTTCTTAGTTTTTTCAAGTTTAAGGATTTTGTGGCCATCTGAGTGAATGACTCTGAATTGCTGCATACAAAGTGTCTTGATCAAATGTGAATTAACTTCATGTTGCGACAATCCTCTTTAAGTGGTTTTCAACAGTCTATTTCGATCTTGCATAAATCATTTTATTTCTAAATGGGTGTGATTTCTTAGCATGATGTCATGCTGTGTCAGCATAATCGATTACAACCGTTGGATCAATTTGAAATTCAATCTGAATTGTTCGTCATTGTCAATCAGGGGCAAAGCCAGCTCTGTGGGCCGCCGATGTCATCACTAATATTTAACAGGGTCATTAACACTATAAATAGTGATTAAATAGTAATTTATGAAGGATTTTAGAAAATGGAATTTTCATCAATGTCGGCTGACACCGACACCTCAATGTAGTTTCGTCCTTGAGCTTACTGCCACCAAGAGTTCTGAACTTTTCCCCACTCTCACATTGCTTTCCCTTCATTGTGAGTCCTGACTCCCAACAGCCACCCAAAGCACGCGCAAAAGAAAGCCACTGCACCATGCTCACTGCAGTGCCGCCCCAGCCCCACGTTGGCTTCACCTTCCCTTCCTGCACTAGTCTCTGGAGTTGTGCTCATCATTGCTGCCGTCTCCAGCCTTCCCCTACTGCCAACGATGGCACCTTCAACATTATCTCCTCTCTCCCTCTCATCCAAGTGGGTGAAGAGCCTCCCTATGTGCAGCGCCTGCGGGCAGATTTGAATGGTTGATGGAGAGGGCATTGCACCGATGACTGTGTGAGGTGCAAGCAGCGAGCAGCCATATTGGGTTTCTGTGTTGCATTGCCAGGCCTAGAAGTGGGAGGACATGGAGGGCATTGGGACACCCAACCGTGATCTCATGCTGCGGGAAGGAGCAAGAGCAACTAGTGTTGTGTGGTTGTGCATATCAGTGTAGGCCATGGGATTCGCTTTGCTGGTGTCATTTCATGATCGAACAATCCATCCATTGGGAATGCAACCCATCTGCTCGATGTTTTGACTGAGAATACTGCTCCTAGGCAAGGAGGTAGGAGAAACCGTTCCAGTGATTTAGCATCCAGTAACCACTTTGATTACCAGCCAATTAGTAGTGTTGGAAGATTGTTTCTTTGCAGCACTCTTCCATGTTCTTCTTGTCATTAATTAGGTTTAATAGTCATCTGATTGGTAGAACTAATTGATGCAAGATGAAAAATTATAGGAGCATAACAAGAAATGAAAGCACTTTGTAATTTACAAGTCTTCATTCACCTTACAAATGATGATGCATGCTCTTTATCAACCAATTTTAATCTATTAACTGAAAGATCAACCAATTTTGTTTGCAATTTGCAGCAGTAGCTGCCTCTTATATGAAAATAAAAATGCAGTACTATCCTTGTCAACTTTAGCTGATATAAGTCTTATTACAAGAGAGCATCAAATCTCATTAGTACAGCTAGCTAGTCATATGTACAGCTGAAGAAGTATGAGTCACTGAATGTGTCCCCCTTGTATGGTAATTTAAATTCAGTTTCCATGTTTCCATTCTTAGCAAACATATATCCTACTACAGTACTACTTATGTTTGCTCATGGCATGGAAATCAAACGCTTAATGTTTGTATAGGAAAAAAAAAAGTTATA
>BCLG01000717.1:106682-156033 GCA_001602295.1 Zoysia matrella | reverse complement strand
TTAGTTCTTTTTATTAAGAATTAGCCTAAATAATTGTTGTGTACAGAATCAAAATGTGGTGCCGTTATTTAGAAGTATTTTTGCATATGAATGACATAAGAGGTTAATGATAAAAAAATGCAACATATTTTAAAATGGAATTAGTTCTTCTTCCTAGGTCAGGTAAATAATATTGACAGCTGCCACCTCCGTCCTGAATAGAGCAAGTTTTGATGTTTTGACAGGGGGATTAAGAAAGGAAAAGAAAAGAGAGTTCACTGGAAATTAAGAAAGTAATAGAGGAGAGAGGGGTAAAGAGTGTATTGTACTATTGGAAATGATAATGACACTCTGTTTGGATAAAATTTGATCCTACAAAGGTACTCTTAATTTTGAGGACAGATGGATTAGTGTTTATGTGTAGCTGCCGTCTGGTGATTGATTGATTAGGTATAACGTGGGTAATTTTGTCGCTACTGCTTCAAACGATTTGTCTCTCTTCAGATTCAAACCCATATAGATATGATTATATTTTACGGACAGATGTAGCGACATATTCATATCATATATTAAAAGATTCGTCGTGATCGGTAGGATGGGTTTGTCTTCCGGTTAATTTGTCGCGCAGAGTTGAGTACAGTAGCTGCCAGTAGATCCGATACTCCTAGTATATTTGTAGATCACTAGATAGGCCCTCTGCATGGATGGAGTGGCATCAACGGAAATAAACAATTTCGAACCAAAAGTTGTGAGATAAAAGTTCTGAGTTTTTTTTTTGTATCTTCTGGGGGTAGTTTTTTGTACTAAATTTAATTGACCAGCTTTAGATCTACATTCTAAAAATCACTCATATTATCAGAGTGTTGTTAGCCATGTATACCAAAAATCACTCGGATGAGCAGCTCTACGTTTGAGCCGCCGCCGGCACTATCTCATCTCAACTCTCAACTCATCATAGTCGACATGTTATTATCTCTGCTGCTGGAACAACCACTCATCATGTGCGCGACAGTCGACAGGACAGCCTTTTTTTGGCAAATCTCAAGGAGCTTATGGAGTATTAAAACTTGACAGGAGGACTAATCGTCGTCAAGAGCACCTAATACCATGTGAACGAAAGGACAGCTGGCTGTTGGTGATGAGAACGGCAAACTATTCAGTCCTCGTGGATCTTCTCTGGAAGGAGTAATAAAACAAAACTAGCTATGGACACCATTTTTTTAATTTTTTTTAATATGCGACCCTTGCCGCTGCCTTCGTCGGAGGCGTGCGAGAAGCGCTCCCATGCGCTTTGCCACCACGCTAGGGACACCATTTCTCTGGAAGTAGAGTAAAATACTCCCTCCGTCTAGCTATGGATACTAAGCCTAGGGACACCATTTGCTGCCATTTCATTGGATTAGTGACATGTGAACTGAAAGAGGTTGCACGACGCAAGTCATAAACTGAAAGAGGCACAGCTTTTCAAGTGGACCAAGTTTTTGCATGCTGTGGTTCTGCACATAAGGCTCACGAGCATGTACAGCAAACTCCCTGTGTTTCACAAGTTTGCTTGCGCAAATGTATGAAACTGCTTGCCTATTCTACGTGAGGGATGTAAGTGGGTACATAATAGATATTTATGGGTCAAAGTTCTATTTTATTTTATACCACTACCAATATAAAGTGGAGGTGAGAGCTAATTCATTTAAAAATGTTTTGGGTTGATCCCCTGACAAAAAAAAAAAAGAAGAAGGAAACTTGCATCCCTATTCTACGTGTATGCTGTCTAGAGATGAGCTCCAACCTTCATGACCAAAGCTGAGGAGCAGTGCAAAAATTGCAACCGGTAGTCAAAATAGTTTTCCACGCTACAATGTGCTAAGCACATGGATTTGGCCATAACACAAGCATGGCGTACCCGAATAGGTAAGTTCTAAATGCTTATTCTTTTGAATTACTTTTGTAAATGAAAAGATTAAATAATATAAAAAGTTCCACAGAAACGATTAATGTGGGTAGGTCGTTTCTGTCCATCACCTCTAATGGTGTACAGTGCATTGCAATAACACATACTCCTCCCAATTTATTTGTCATTTTAAGTCTAGGCTGAGCAAGTAGAGGTGAAAATTATCAGTGCACATAAAATAATCATGAGAAAAATAAAGATGTAGATATACTGAAAAAAGGAGAAAAAGATGTATCAAGAATCGATAATAACGAATAAATTGAAACGGATGAAGAAAAAAATAATATTCATAGTTCACTGAGGATGTCGCCAGACAAAGGCGGCGCGCACATGTGGTCTTGAATCCTATATACTTAATAAATTGTATTTTTTTAATAAGACAAATATAATAATTTAAAAATAGAATGAGCCAGCAGGAAAACATACTCCACCGGTTTCTTGTGGATTTCCAAATCAGATGAGCCGATATTTGTACGGGGCCGCAGGCACAGCCGCACGCTCACCTACGGAACACACCCAACTCCAAGTGGCGGGAGAACGGCTCCCCGCTGGCGCTGCTGCCGACCTCAGTGACAATCTAACAGACCGACGCGCGCCTCCCATGGCGATGCCGGAATAGCCAGCATGCCTTCACCCTTCTCCTTTACTCGGCAGTCGGCACCGCCGCATTCAACAAACTCATTTCTCTCTTCACTGTAGCAGCCTCCACTCCCGTCGCCATCCAGATCAACCCCCCTCCCCCAAGTCCCCAACCCCCGGACGGACGCCGCGGGCATCCAGCCGGCAACCGCCACACCTCGCCCTGTGTGGCCTGTGCAGGGAGCTTGGGGCTCGCATGCTTTGGCCGAGTGATCCACGCGAGTTCCGGCGCCCTGGTGCGGCCATCTTCGACGTGCTCTTCCACTGGTTCTGACAAATTCGTCTGTCGCGCGCAGGCTGTTCGACGCAATGGGCGGACCAGCACCGCGTTTCCCATGCTATCGTGTCTCGGAGCACCCAGGCCACAGGGGACTAGAGCGCTGGCCGCCTTGACAATTCGTTAGACTTTTAAAGCAGACCTTACTCTGCACTATGGGGAGCCAGAGCTCAGGTTGGATTCATCACTCCTAAGCATGCTGCGAGGTGGGCTGTTCTGAAGCGTGCCCAGGCCCCTGGTATGGCTGCGTCCTTGATGGGGCTGTGCACAATTGGCAACGTGGAACAAACTGTAGCAATATATTGGTTTAGCAAGGTTAGGCGATGCTAAACAAGCACTACTACTTTAGGCGATGAGATGTCCAACAAATGAATTGACCCTTTGATTGCTGAAGAAGTGCAATGAAAGATATGAATTCACTGTTGGCCGTGCACTTATCTGGAGCAATATATGGATCTTACCGTGAAACATTTGATTCCATAGAGGTGCACCAGAAGGAGTCGGGCGGTGGAGGGGAAAGGAGGGAGGTGGGGCAGCAGAGGACATTGCAGCCGCAGAGGAGGCAGAGGGGCAGCGGCGGCGGTGATCGAAAGAAGGCCAGCTGCTTCGATTGGGGAAGGCAGTGGCTTCTTCATTAAGACACCAACCATAACAGGCCGAGTTTTCAGCCCATCACTGTGCTTCAAGCCCAGTAGCAGCCGGCCCAGCAACAGTAGTGCACCCAACCTGGTCGCTGCACATGCTAATCACCCAACTAATCGTGATTAACTGATGATTAGTCGGACAGCCAGACGATTATAGGATAATCGGGTTGTTACCCTGGTCGGGCTCAAAGAAGCGACCAGGTTGCTCGATATCCTTGTGAAAAGCAGACTGTTCGTATCCAAACAAAATAAACAGACAAGTTGAGCATGCATGGTCCATGTGAAGTTTACCTGTTGACAGCATGATATCACTTTGCTATGCGGCTAGTAATCTTTTATCTACATTTTACCAGAAAGGATATTTTCCTCATACTGTCTTTACCAGACTCTTTGATCATTGGACCAGGATTTATCTGGAATTAAGGATGGTCTTCAACTATTCATGCTGCTAAAACTGAAGCAGACACATGACGAATTGAAGTGGCAGTGCAATTCTGTTGGCAGCACAGCAACTATGATTTAATGCTACTATGCTAGTATATATCCCAGCATCATCGCTGAGGCGCGTGACCTGAGCTGGTACTTACTATGGGTTTTCTTATTATCTGTGTTAACTGAGATAACCAGTGTTCCAGAATTTCAACTTGCCATCTTCGGTGATCCAGGTTAGATGTATTCCTGAAACATCTGCTTACGTAATAATTCCTTGATACTTACATATCTGAATACAAGCACCAAACAAGTTCAATTTTGTTATTTTTTTTAAAAGATATAGTTTATCGTGTTTGGATGTGAAATGTTTAACTGCCATGTTACTCAAGAAATAGTTTTACAATAAAATGATTTAAGCTCAAACGACTCCACAAGCTCTAGATTTTTTGACAGCCCTTGTGAAATGACAAATTATTTCACATTCATAGAAAGTCAAACAAGGCAATAAATAAATTATTCATGCTTTCTAGCTTCCTCCCATAATTGTGCGTAGCACCTGGTTTTTTCAAACCAGTTTTAGTTCTTTTTTGAAGCGTACAACTGTACAAGACTAAAAGCTAGATATATATTGGTTCAGTTGCCTCTCAGGCCGTCCCGGTCTTGCTGGTCATGTGGTCTGCCCATAGTGACGACTGTATGAGAAGAGTCAGATCTGAACTAATTTTGATAGGCATGTTGCTCATGTAGCAGCATCTGCAATTGTCAAAACCACGAGTGTTAAATTAAGATAGGTGGCTTTTAATTGTCAGGGTACTGTGTAAAGGTGACATATTTAGTGCAAGTTTTCAGAATTTTCCAAAACTTTTAAATATTTTTGAGAGGGTTTTCATGATTTTATCGAAGCGGTGATTTCTAGTGTATTTTTCCCTTTTATCTAAGTGTGATCATGCAACTTCTTTTTCAATATTACACATATTGGCCAATAAAAAAAAACTTTTCACAGTACATGATCCTTTTATTTCTAGAAAATTAGACAGCACTTTCCATGTGAGCTCTTGATCGGTTAGGGAGATTTTGGTATACAAATTTAAAGAAAATTTTATAACTGAGGCCTTAAATTTAATCTGGAGTCAAATGATGAAGAACTCATAGCCATGTGCCACAGCATCTGATCTGCATCTTGCATGCTGTGCCGTATCACTAAACAAGTGTTTTTTTTTTGGATCCACTAAACAAGTGCTTTCTTGAATCTTGAACAATGATTCGGCACCTAGAATAACATGCTCCTCTCGTGACTTCCATGTACTTTCCTATTAATATTTTGGATTAGTATTGATTACTTAATTGGATTTGCCCTGTTGAGGATGAGGCAAATTGTTACTAAAGAAAAACGCTTGCAATGATAAAAGGTTGAGTTATGTACTACTACTAATTCACTGCAAGAAGATACTGCAGTTTTTCTTTTCTATTCTGCAAGTAGATTACATCAACACACTTGCTTCCTTCATTAACAACCTCGATTTTATTACTCATACACTTCATCTAGTAGTGTTTGCTCTATCCTTTTCATCCTAACTATTACTTCAAATGATCCGTATATTCATTAATTTTAAGTTACCGTACCATTGTCATTCTATTTTCTTAACAATTTTATATACTTTCTAGATCATTAAATCAGGTGTACTGTTTACATGTTGTATGTGATCTCCTGTGCCATGTGCTTGTACTGTATCCTCTTGATCAATGAAGTTGACATTAGGACAATGCAAAAACACTATCTTCTCGTACGTAGCTCCATCATTTAGTGTGATTCAGTTGCTACAGTATATATGTTTTTACTTCGTAAACTTGTCATTTTATGGCAGCCGACATTAGTAGATACTATCAGATGGCTAATGACCTCGTGACCAGCAAACCTACCACATGAAACACTGGCTTTGAATTCAAGCGAGATCAAAGTCAAATCGAACTTGAAATTCGCGTCCATGGCCAAAGTAAAAGGGCTTCTTTTTATCCTCTTAGATTTGCATGATTTTAGCCCATTAACCATCTGATCCCCTCTTCTTGATAAATGAGAAGTCAAGGTCTTACAGTTTGTACAGGTGCTCCCCCAGGTCCCAACTGGGCCATTTGCCCATGTTACCAGAGTTTACTTTCCTGCCCACCATTTCCGGCTGAAACATTGCCTGCATGCAGCCGAATCTTTCTGTATGTTCTGAATATAACAATGACAAGTGGGCCTAACAACTGGTCAAATTTAGAGTATAACATGCAGCAATCTCTAAAAAAAATTTCAACAAGGGAAAAAATTAATATATTGTGAGATTCGTTCCTCCATGTCGCACTTGCCTATATATACCTATCCCAGACACTGGTGCTGCAGCAAGTTGATCTAATTAGCATTAGCAAGCCTAGTGGTGCTGTCATCTGTAAGCGCGCGTGCAAATCCCTAGCTAGATCTATCTATCTTGATCGGTTGCATGCCTCTACTAACACGCTTGTTGCTCCTTTTCAGAAGGATATACTATACATGGAGTCCCTAGGCTTGCTGGTTCTTGCCGTAGCCGCCGTGCTCAAGCTTGCCGCCGGTGCTGACTCTGGCTGGAACAATGCGCGCGCCACGTCCTACGGCGGTAGCGACGCCTCTGGCACAATGGGTGAGCAGAGCACACACTTGTTGCGCAGTGCGGCCATGAACGTGCTGGTTTTGAGATCGATGTTAACAACATGTTATTGAGATATCTCTGGGACGTGCAGGAGGAGCGTGCGGGTACGGCAACTTGTACAGCGCCGGGTACGGGAAGAACACGGCGGCGCTGAGCACGGCGCTGTTCAACAACGGCCGGAGCTGCGGCGCGTGCTTCGAGATCCGGTGCACCGGCAGCCGGAGCTGCCTGCCGGGCTCCGCCGTGGTGACGGCCACCAACTTCTGCCCGCCCAACTACGCGCTCCCCAGCAAAAGCGGTGGCTGGTGCAACCCGCCGCAGGCGCACTTTGACCTCGCCGTGCCGGTGTTCAACCAGCTCGCCCAGGCTCGCGCCGGCGTGGTGCCTGTCCAGTACAGGAGGTACGTGACATATAGTGACACCAGTTAACAAGCTCTTCTCAGAACCCAACCTCCTACTGGGTGGGTGCTGGCCCGTGCGTGTCACAACTCACACGCTGATTTATTTTGACTGTTGCTACTGGTACAGGGTGGCGTGCGCCAAGCAGGGCGGCATCCGGTTCACCATCACGGGCCACTCGTTCTTCAACCTGGTGCTGATCACCAACGTCGGCGGCGCCGGCGACGTGACGGCCGTGTCCGTGAAGGGGTCGCGGTCGGGGTGGCAACCCATGAGCCACAACTGGGGCGCCAACTGGCAGAACAGCGCGAAACTCGACGGCCAGCCGCTGTCGTTCCATGTCACCACCAGCGACGGCCGCTCCGTCACCTGCACCAACGTCGTCTTATCCGGCTGGACGTTCGGGCAGACCTACTCCGGCGAACAGTTCTAGCCCGCTGCCGGCCATGCATTCACCGGTGCAAATTAAACTCTACAACGATGACCAACCGACGTGTGCGCGTGCGTGTGCGTCGCCAGAGGAGGGCTCTGTTTTGAAGCGGCTCTCTCGGGAGCGGCAAGGTGACCAAGATCTCTGCTATGTGGAGCGCTGTGGTTATGAACTTCTGACTTTACGTTTTTACGCCTGTATGGCGTACGCCTTCACCAGCCGCCAAAGATGGGGCTAGGTTAGGGCGTTTTTAATCTGCTTAGGCCTGCTCAGCGGACAGCGGATGCCTGGTTATTGATCAACGAGCGTGAGGTCAGAAAAGTAATTAGTGACTGATCGCCCGCCGTGTAGTACCAAGTTAATTGCACCTATATATGCTTGCTTGAATTAATGCAACTTGTTTTGGAGCTTTTGCCGTAGTACTAAATCTTGTGACCATTGAGATACTGCAGCATCCATATGGGAATGCATCATGTAATGAAGCATGGGCTCTAAATCGCTTCAGATTCCGTGATTGCATCAGGCAACAATGCCCAGCAAGGCACCGGCTGCAGCTGTAACTTTACTATGGAATTAATCGGGTATAAATATAAATAACCATTGGAGAGTGGACCGTATGATCTCTTTCAGTGATTGGCCACCGTTGACTGGTAGCAGCTGCAGCTCTTTGTACACGTTGCGTAGGTCTCTTGTTCTTCGCTGCTAGATCGAATATGTTAAAATATGTACAAGCTAGCTTCCGCCGGCTAAAGAAAAACACAAAAGGACTACTCGTGAATATGCGGAACAACTCCGGCTAAGTGCTTCGCTCCAGCCGAACACCAGAGACCTGCGTCGCTCTTGATCTGGGCAAGGATCCGCGACACGCATCTTGTCTTCAAAAGTTCTTGCATTGCGCTCCTTTCAAATGGTCCAAACAACTAGAATGACCAATGTGCAAATTCCGCTTTGCTTGGGCCTTGGCCAGTGGTTTGTCAACGTTGTGAACCATTGGAGAACATCCGTTGCCGGTGCCCAACTCCCAGGACTGAGTCGCTGTTCATGTGTCCAAGCCGTTAGGGAGGTCCAAACCGCCCGTGCTGCAAAATCACACGAACGCCAGCAGAGAATCGATCGTCCGAACCACACATGAGTGCCTAGACAAACGTGCGTAATAGTAGTAAAATTATCCTGTAAACTCCTCTAGATTAGCCAACCAATTTGTCTACTTCCTCCGTTTCAAAATATAAGTATTTTTAAATTTAGTCAAAATCAAATTTTTATTATTTTGATCATTAATAATATATAATTAATAATATTTTATCATATAAAAATTATATTTTTTGATTCATCATTAAAGAAACTTTTATAAAAATTATATTTTTATATAAAAAATGATGTAATTTTTTAGATATTGTTAGTAAAAATTAAAAAAATTTAACATTATTTAAATTTAAAAATACTTATATTTTAAAACGGATGTAAGTACTTGTCTACTTACTTCGACTTCTGAATCTAGATGCGAATTTAAGGGACCAATGATTCGTCATATGGATCATTTGTGAAAAAAAAAAAAACACCAAAACACTCCTCCCGATTCGGCTTTTCAGAGTCCGTGGCCGCGGAGGAGCTTCACGGGGACGATTCCGCTTATGGTCGCCGGACAAGGCGGCGGTGCCGGCGACGATTCAGCCCCGGCGAAGAGAAAGGAAATACTTTGCAGGCCAGATAAATTGGTTGTCCTGTTTAGTACTAGAATTTGGCCCATGAAACGAGATAGGCTGTAAGTGGTGTCTGGGCTGCTACCTAGGTTAAGGTTATGAAAATAACATTGCTTAGGTTTAGGTTGAGGAAATCAAACCCAATCTATTTCCAATGTTTGGTTAATTCATGAAAGAAAAGGGGAAATGAGAGTGAGGTCCACACACGCTAACTTTTTACTCAAAAGGAGACCTCTATTTTCCAACGTTTTCCACCTCCTTCATCAGGATAGCAGGAGAGGAAAATGAGAGCTCATTTCTCTATCCCTAACCTTCTCCATTTTCCTAACCTTCCCTTTACACAAACAATGGAAATAAATCAACCCATACTTCATTTCTCTAACTCAAAGCTCATTTCCGAGCTCTCAAACAGCACCTAAAGGTAAAGGCTCAAGGACCATAAATATGTGATATGTGACTCCCTTCCTGTAAGGCCTGATTCCATGCCTGACAATATCTTTCGGCCTATAGATTTCAAAAAAAAAAAAATCTTTCCGCCTATAACTGGACAAGCTTCACCAGCACAAGTAAATATTGTTAACGACTCTTGTTAGTTGTTGCCTAAGTTGATCCTTTAGCAACTCGCGCATTTCTAACCTTTCTTAACACATGGCCCGCATATAGTTAACTTTGGTCAGCGTCTAATACAAGACACCACATTAGTTCATCAATTATACACTCTCTCCGTTTTTAAAATGATGTTGTTGTTGACTTTAAATCTTAACTTTGATTATTCGTCTTATTCCAAAAATTAGTTTAAATGTGAAATTTTTTGAATGTGTATCAATACATTTGGTGATAAAACAAATTATAACAAAATATATAAAATTTATTATAATTTTTTTTGAATAAAATGAATGATCAAGTTGAAGTTTGAAGTTAACGACGAAGGGAGTGACTTGTTTTCTCTGACGTCGACGAATGCAGCCAGATTCACTGGAGCATCTATGTCTAGTTTTTTTTTTAACAATAGCATCTATGTCTAGCTTAGCTAGAGTACTAACGGCCGGAACCGACCCACTTGCACCGTTAGAATCCGGTCGTAATCCTAAAGTCAGTCCCATAACGACAAGCATTTGCGTTAACCACGCACCAACTCGCCACTAATAAAGTTCTTGTAACATTAAAGATCGATCGGCGCGTTAACTTCACATAATTAAAAAGCTACTCCGTAGTCCGTATCACCTTAATCTCTGCTGATTAGGTATATAGTGGAATGGTTTCTTTCAGACCCTTCCAAAAATAACCGAGACAGCGACATTCACGAAGCCTGAAAATCCCAACACCGTTGGATTATTTTACGTTTGATATATAGAATATATTAGTTCGTACGTCCCTTTTTCATGTATTAATTTAATTGATCGAACATGGATGTAAACCCTTAATATAATAATATATTGCCGGTACTTGTCAAATGTAAGTCATAATAATAACGGAATAAAAAGTTGATAGAGAAGTAGGAGTAGTTTATGTTTAAAAAGTGACAGACACGTCGGCATCCACTTTATTGTGCCACACGCCAAGCTTTGCGTCGACGGTTCGACACATCGGCGGTCCGAGTTCCAAGCCCTAGTTCTTTCTGTTTCCTTTTAACTAAATTAGGTGCATGCATCGGTCGCGCTAACTAATTAATACTAGGCTGTTCGGCCTTTCTTAGGTCAAAAATTGCTGCGCTTAATCTGCTCATCATGTTGGCTTGCTAGTGCATGCATGCTTGATCACTTACAGCTGATAGTTTGTAAACAATAGAGCAACGGATTCTAGGGAATTCACAACGGTATAATGATAGTTGTGTAGTACTCCCTCCGTTTTATAAGGTTTGTTTGGTATAGATTCTCAAATTGCTTCTGTTTTGGATTCTGCAATAAGCTCACCAAACAGTTTTAAAAGAAGCATTTCTCTAATTTGTATTAAAAGCTAAAAACACAAAAATGTATCTTTTTTTTGACTTCTCCACTCATTTTTATATTAGAACTATAATAAAAATTATTTTACTAAACGGTTTGAAAAGTGCTTCAATTTTTTTAAGGTCAACGAGAGGGGGAGTTTCCTCACCTGAAATCCATTTATAGAAAATTTGGGGCGGGGGGCTGTTGCAGCAAATACGAAGTTCTCACCATTAGGCAGGAGATTACAGCAGAGGTAGAGAGATTGCAGGGGACTACATAGGAGAGAAAGAATTGCAATGGGGCCTTAATTGTTGCGTCATTGACTTTTAACTTTATCATTGAACTTTCATCAATGCAGAAGCTTTCTAATGATTAGTGACAGGCTCTACGAAAGAAGAAAAAGAAAACAACCCACTTAAAGAAACATGAGATTAATGGAATAAAATCGAAGTCTGCCGCAATCATACATGTGCGTTATTACACTAGCATTGTCATTTCTATCATTTCAGACACCTAAGCAATTATGCTGATAGATAGGAGACTTAATTTTCAGAATCCTATTCAGATCGATCAAATCCTATGTACTACTCCTATAGTAAGATTAGAAGGTACACAAGCATCAAGCGAAATTACCTTCCAAAGTTAGCTACTGATGACGCATAATAGGCCTTGTAGCCTATTAAGATCATCTCATGATCCATTTGGTGAGGTGGTCATGCACTTATACTCCCTCCGTTCTTAGCACATGTTTGTTTCTCGCCACCGAACGCCGTGCTATAGCTGCAGCCGCGCCACAAGTGCGGCAGAAAAATCAGCCGCCAAACTTTCAGCGTGCTACGGCATTGGAAATAAACTACAATCTACGACAGCTGCCGAACCTTTGACGAAGTGTGGCAAACCCGTTCGACGACTGCGGCACGCCACACCTTTGGCATGGCGAGTTGCGGCGTGCTTTGGACGCGAAGCAAACACGCTCTCAAAATTAATGTCGTCGTTGATTTTTATCTTAAACTTTGATCATTTATCTTATTCAAAAAATTAGTTCAAATGTAAAAAATTTTAAGTTGTAATTTAAATAGCTCTAATGATAAATAAAATTATAACAAAATATATGATATTTATTAAAAAATTGAATAAAATAAATAATCAAAGTTAAAATTTGAAGTCAACGGCGACAACAATTAAAAAACAGAGAGAGTATGCTTTAACATAATAGTGAGAAACATAAAAATATTAATAATAATAATAATATGCCTGCTCCATCTCCTTCATTATTTATATATTGTATTGTCCTGTAGAATCTCCAACAGTTTTAATAAAAATTGAACTCACCAATTGAGATAGTTGAGTAGGCTTGCCATGCAGTATATAAATATACTAGAAAACGATCGCATCCTGTGTAAAACTGGATTATTATCTATTTTAAGCTAAGCAGAAGCACAATACACAACCTAATTGTAGCAAAAGGTTTAGCATACTGGCCGAAAATAATTCTTTGATTCTAGCTTCCTACAGTCTGCATATTATATTAGCATGGAAACCATATCATGATGCTATGCATGAG
Organism: Zoysia matrella; assembly: GCA_001602295.1. NCBI lineage: Eukaryota > Viridiplantae > Streptophyta > Magnoliopsida > Poales > Poaceae > Zoysia > Zoysia matrella. The sequence continues at coordinate 143,427 of BCLG01000717.1, read as the reverse complement.
ACTCTTCAAGGGTTGTTATAATAATAAGCATTTACGTACAAAAGCCTATGGTACAGCTAGCACACTATATAGCATAACCATACAAAAAAGTTACATGCATGACAAGTTTCTCTCAATCCCTAGCAGGGCTATCAGTAAAGAGTTGAAGCTAGCTAGAACTGCTTAAACAAATGATGATCAGGACTACTAGTACATCATCATCAGGGAACTAAAAACAATTAGTAGGTCCCTGCCAAACTTTTCCTTGACATCTGGTGGTCGCACTCATGGATGCCCCTTTTTTTTCCTCCCCTTCTCTGAGAGATCAGATTCGATCTCTTATACATAGGATTAGTTTGTTTGTGCGTGCTTTTAAGTTTTTAATTAAGATGGTGGAGCTTTTCCAAGGTCAACAATTGCTGCTAAGGTTTATGTTACTGACTGATCACCAATCGCCTCAATGCCTTTTCTGCAATTGATTGGTAATCTGTTTAATTTAACAGAGTAGTGGATGTTGGCCTGTCGGGTTTAGATTATGGTCGATGTGATTATTCCGCTTGGGACGGCCTGCATAAGTATCGTAAGCTACTTGGGAGAGTTATTGCATGCATAAATGAATGATTGTGATGAGTAGCAAGCTAGCTAGCTAGATAAATGTCATGATTATACAAGATAGCTAACCATACTAATGTTATTAATTAATTAATTGGGGTTTAATATATTCTCTTCCAGTGATGATTATACGAGATAGCCAGCTAGAGAGGGACGAGATTCAGAATAGCAATGGAACATACATTTAGTACTTTTTTTGGTTAATTCGTTTCTTGGCGTGCGCAACGCGTATAAGTCGATCTTAACGTGCGCGTGCGTGACGTAATGAAAAGCTTGGAATGCAACGGCCTGGCGCGAGGACGGCGTGGTGTAACGGCCGCCGGCCCCGGCTGATGAAGCAGCCTCCCAGACGGAAGCAGGTAGGTAGCTACCAGAACAGACGAACAACCCATGGAAGAAACCTGATTTGTGTCTGCTAACAGCTCTAACGAAGAAGCATATTGCAAGCAACAGGTAGCGCAAGTTCCTCCAACGCTGGACATGACGCTTGCGTCCTGCTAACTGCTCCCTGCTCGATCACCACCGGCCAACACCACCATGAGATCTTCAGGAGATAGACGTGCGCATGCAGGGCAAGCATGTGAACCCTGCTGATCGAATGAGCAGCTGGCCTGGCCATGGCTGCCAGGTAGTAGCAAGATGCAGCCAGCTAGCTGCTCTATGCAACGGCCTCAGTTGCTCCTGGTAGTTGGGACTGGAGCTGAGCTAGCTCGCATCACCAGGATATACGCATCTCGTTGCATGAGATGTGCGTGCTAGCTCGTGAAGTGCTGCGCTGTGCTGTGCCCCCCGGCGCCAGGCATGCTGGCATCTCCATCCATCTCTCCGACCCCTGTTGCGTACGTAACGCAATAGCCGTTAGTTGCAAATTCTTATATCCAAACACATCAATTAAGTTTTCAGATGCATATACTTGTCGCTGTTAAATTCTGTACATAAGGAAAAATCGGCTGCTCGAACTGGATGTCCCAACACAAGCAGATACGATGCCCTTTCGTGATGGATGGCCGTTAGAGGTCTGCAAGTTGCCATCCATTTGCTGAGCTACCACGTACAGGCAACCACTTTCTGTTTGTTGGATCATAGTGTGACTCATGCAAAAACCTTCTCCTCGCTTTTCAGACACCAAAAGACACGAACACTTGTCAGGGAGCTAGGTCACGCTCCTCGCTTTCTGTTAGCTCTCCGTCACCAAAAGATACGTACGTACAGAAAGGGCGGCATTTACGTGTACGCATCCCTTCTGTATATACGTACTGATATTTCTCCATAACGTACACTACAGCTGGATCGATACATACGGAGGACTACGGTCGTACGACGCGCATCGATTTCCTTTTGTCGATTACGCATGAAAAGGCGGCATGAAGAGTACAAGAGCCTGCCTGCTTGCTCCCTTGGAAACAGGCTTTCAGTTCCAGGCTTCCAGCTCGATCAAGCCGATCCAGTGTCTTGAAAACGAAGGCACTCGTTACGTACGAGTACTACGCGTGATTGGTTATGCGGCTCTGCGCAGTCAGGTTGAAAATTTGACTCAGGTTGATCGTGACCAGGATGACGAAGGACAGGTTAATATAGTCTGTGATCGGTTGCATGTATTTGAGTTAAAAAAGTGCATTAAATACTTACATGCTGCGCCGTGCGAGTCAAGCTCGCGAGGAACGGACTTCGTTTTCGTATCCACGTGATCAGGCTGAGAGTCACTTTTTTATCTGCTCAATCAGAGAAACAGTCGCACAGCCTTTCAAACAACAAGAGATTGCATTCTGTCAACCTCATTGTATCATATCACAACACCAATCACGCTCTGCGTGTTCACCTCAGCAGGAGAGGTACGCCCGTACGTTCGTGCAACATGATCTTTCACATTGAATGAGCTAACCGGAGCTCCCGATCACCGATGATCACCAGCTGCACGCGACCCTGCGGTCCGGGCGGCGTCGTCCGATCGCGCGCGCCAGTCCACGCACGTGCGTACGGCCGAGATCGATCGGCGCATGCACGGGTGTGCATGCTGCGAAAGTGAATGCGAGGCAGCACTGCCGCAAGCGCAGCAGGCAGCAGTACCAGCCGGTCGTGCGTGCGTCGTCGTCTTCTACCTCTCGCCGTATCCCTTCGACCGTCCTCATTATCTTCGCCTTTGTGTGCCACAGCGAGCTGCTGTTAGGAGTTAGTACCGCTGCAAACTTACAGCTCGGTTCATGTACTGTTGTGAATGAGCTGAAGTGAACTCGTATATCCACAGTTGATGTGAAGCTACCTGCAACAGTGTAACAGATAGAACAAGGAGTAGCAATCTCTTGCGAACGCTAACATAAAATTCTTAACAGAAAATAAAGCAAGGTCGCATTCAACGTGAGTACATTTTTTATCTTTGCCGACATGTTTTTCTGTTTTCCGAAAATGCGCATGATGCCCGCTACGCGCTATTGACAAGATCGATTTGCAGAGAATCCGATGCAAAGGGCGTGCATGTACAGCATGATCGGACGCACGCATATCACTGTTTGTTTGCTGTTTGGTTGTTTGTTTGCGCCTAGACCCCTCCCCCCCTAGGGCCCCGGCCGGACACCAATCTTGATCACTCACTTCAAAAAAGGAATCGGTTTCTCGCGCATCTTTGCTTCCTCGCAGGAGGAATTGCGTGCATGATGCTATGGCATGGTCTAGCTTGGAATGACGCATGACAACAGCTTAGAAAGGAGCACATAGACTAGGCGCGTCTCCTCCATCCAAAACAGCTGCGCAACAGACACTCCCTTATCGATCTTGCCTCACGTACGCCAACATACCGTGGCATGTTTACAGATTCGATTCTTGTAGATTTGTTTCCACTTCAGTGCGATGGTGTGGTATTTTTAATTTTTTTTTTTTTGTGGAGAAACTCAGTGTCATGCATGTGTGCTTTAAGAACAACAGCCATCATCTTCCTTCGGATAAGCTACGTACGTACATAACTGTATAGGAGCTCCATGTTTTCCATGCATGCTTGATTTGATCTGTGCAACGAATTTGTGTAATGCCAGGTGAACCATGACTCGGTCAAATACAAATACCATGCTTCGTTAGTACTAGTCAAGTCTACATTTCGTCGGAGCAAATTAATAATGGAAGCAAATTACGTGCTGATGTTGACAATTAACCTCTGCCGTTATAGACATATCCATGTCTACATCGATGGTTCAAATCTTATTAAGTCGTTTCTTTGATCCCACCTAGGAGTACTAACTAACTCGTTGCGTACGTGGGGATTAGACCACGCCACGCACACGCACTAAAAAAATCTGATAATTTTCTTTGGGTCCTCTGTTTCAAAACTGCCGACAGAAAACTGTATTTGGGATCGATTCTCGTCATTTTTTCAGACCGGATGATAGATGCGTTTGCCTATGGATCAGCAATCGACCGGTTCAACGCAACTACTATGAAAGTAATGAAACCGGCGTTTTGTTTGATAATTAGAAAAGGAACCTGGATTGCATTCTTTGTTTGAACCTCGATGGAGAATATAATCATATAGTTAGTGGTGCATTGAACCGAATAATAATATTTCAGATGGTCAGTGGTGGATTGCTCATTAGCTGCCGGGCGGCGCCGTATAGCAACAAGCGCAGGGCGGTACTGGCTACATGCATTCCATGTGACCCGTCCCAACCACCCTCGGTCGAAATGTAAAAATGCAAGATTCTCTCCTCTGAGTAGCTTTGGAAAGTTGAGTAAGTAGGCTTTAATTAAATAAAAAGAATCGTTACAAGCATGTCATCAAACCATCGCTTTCCAAAACACTATGTAAGTAACTCTCTGAATATTTATCCAAATATATAGTTCAAATTAATAAGCGATCGACATCGTATAAGGTGATGGCTTCAAGTTGGAAACTCCAGATGTTTGGATCACATTTGTGTTTCAAATTAAGAGTTTGATTTAATTCGCGTTTGAGAAGATTCATCAAATTAGAAGGCCTCACGGTGTGGCCAAGTGGACCAATATTTGCATTCATGTTTGCCGAGTGCAATCCTTCGGCCACTCGGCAAACAATTTTTTGCCGAGAGCTACACGAAAAACACTTGGTAAAATAAAAGCATTCGGCAAAACTTTTTTGTTTGCAAACAAATATTTGCCGAGTATTTTTGGTTTTGCACTCGGCAAACTTGCATGTTTGACGAGTGTTTTTTTTCTGCACTCGAGAAACAATCTTTGTCGAGTATTTTTGGTTTTACACTCGGCAAACAAGAAACATCTGATTTTTCAAAGCACAGTTTAAAGTAGCAAATTAATTCAAATGAAAAGATTTTAAACTATAAAGTTGTATAACTTTTCAAGATTTACAATTTTTATTTTGGTCATTTCTTCATTCGACAAAGCTATAGTAATGTTGTTCGTAAAATCTACATCTCTCATCATATAGTTTCATAAAACTAAAAGAAAAATATATAAAATTTTTGAACAATATTACTACCACTATGTCAGATAAACAAATGACCAAAATAAAAGTTGTAGATCTTGAAAAGTTATACAACTTTGTAGTTGAACACTTTTTAATTTAAATTAATTTTTTGCTTCAAAATGTATTTTAAAAAATCAGATATTTCTTGTTTGCCGAGTGTAAAACAAAAAACACTCTGACAAAGATTTTGTTTGCCGAGTGAAAAAAAAAAAGCACTCGGTAAAGACCTTGTTTGAAATTTGAATTTTTCAAATGACCTCGGATGGAGAAATAGCTAAAATAAAAGTTGTAGATCTCGAAAAATTATGAAACTCTGTAGTTGACAACTTTTTGATTTGAAATCATCTTGTCATCGAAAACTACATTTGAATTTCTTAAATTTGAAATTTAAATTTTGTAAACGACCTCGGATGGAGAAACTACCAAAATGAAAGTTGTAGATCTCGAAATTTTATAAAACTTTGTAGCTGATAACTTTTTGATTTGATTTAGTTTAGGGCCTCAAACAAACAATTTACACTCAGTTTAGTGTAATATTATGGAACTAAAATAGAATCTAAACATAAGTTACAGTGCGCGACTGGCTGCTTTGTAAAAAATGCCGCGACCGGTCAGTGCGAAAAATGTCGTAACCGGCCGGTGGGGGTCTCTCGCGATAAAAAAAATTGCTTTTTTTCGGGTTTTTTCGGGTTAAATTTTACCGAGTGTTTTTTTCTTGTCGAGTGTCGACAAAAAACACTCAGCAAACAGCTGTTTATCGTCACAAACTAAGTCAAATGAGTTTTGTCGAAGGTAACACTCGACAAATATTTTGTTGAGTGTTTTATGGACTTTGTCGGCACTCGGCGAATATCTGGTTTCCCGATAGTGATGGTACATAACTGACGAGCTCAATGAGATCACGTCAAGACTCCCGAGTCCACGCGTGCACACAGAAGATTTTTAAATTTCACCCCGTCGATGGCGGTGCACGCACGAGAAGTTCCACGGGCGCAAGGCTCCAAAACATTTCCTGACAGTGACGCAACATTTTTGAACTTGCCTTGGCCTGTTCTTCCAGCAAGGAACAAACTGAAAGATCGGATTAGGTAAGGAGATATTCCTCGATCGTGTGCAAGCACCACTGAAATTCGTTAGTTGGAAGTGTTGATCGATCGATGCAGCCTATGAGAGGAACGAAATCAACAATTCTGACCTCTTGATTGAACTAAGTTCATTAATTTAATGACTTTTTTGAACGGAATGGTTGAACTTAATGGCATGTCAAACTAACGTGCTCATTGGCTGATTTGTTATAGCTGTACGTACCAGTGTGGAAGTGATTCCGGTTTGAGGAGGTAGAAGAAGCCTTTTTCCATCAGGCGCCGTGTCGTTGCAGTCTGGCAGACGAATTCGCAACGTACGCGGTCACACATAATTCGTTGCTTGAAATTATAGACCATCTAAATCATGGAACTGAATGGCTTTCATAATTCCTCAACAACTTTCCAGCTCCGTGAACCCTACCAAAGCTCCCAAAACAAACTGAGAAAGTAAACATGGGAGCTACTACTACCAGTCTACCACAATCATCATAAGTTCACTCAGCTCCAATCCCTGCCCCAGAAACGATACCTACTCTATTTTTATCAAAAGGCACATATATATATGTGCCACGGTATATGTACCAGTAGAAAGAAAACGGCAAGCTAGCTTTTGTGATGGAAGAAAACTCATTACGAACCTCAGATGATTATTCTCTAGGTCGGAGTTTTGGGTTCTTCAGGTTGACACTTTTCGGTCTCAGGTGGGCAGGCACTTGCTGTTTGTTAGTACTACTAACAGAATTAGGTGTGGTCGCATTAGTCTGTTTTGCTGTTACTGAAATAATGGTGTGGGTGATATATTCATGCGTCTGGTTCGGACACGGTCTGGACTTAGCTTTCACATGGTAGTTGAAATAAGAGACCTGTTCCTCAGTTCAACCAAACAGTTCTGTTGTTTTAGTTCAGTTGCCTAAATCTACTACTCCAACTACCTGTCATGGACAAGAAGACTTCGCCATACAAAGATGGCCAAATTCATATTTTATTTTGGAGCGCAAAAAAACTACGAGTTGATCCTAGCATCACAGTGGTGTCATCTGAAACATAAGAACCTCGTCTGCTACTGCTACCATTGACCCGGACTCTGTCCTCGCCCCAGCTGACTGATGAGTGGTTGAACATGACCACTTCATGGCTCTCTCCAATACGAAGAGGAACAGGCCGAACTGAATTGCGTCCGGCTGAACGCGCGCATACGTTATTAAGTCGAGTTCTGCCAACAATTCCCAGTCAAACCTCACCGGAACTCCAATACTACAAAGAGGAACAGGCCGGATCGGTTGTAACGACGCGTAGTTCCGATTGGCTGATGAGCAGTGCAGCAACTAGTTTATGCAGGAGTGGTAGCTTTCCTCGCATCGCACTGGTCGTCCCGTCAGTTGGCTCTCTAACAGTGTTCAGCTTCAGATTGAATCAGGGTACAGACATTTTCGGTGGTCGGTGACGGAGCGGCAGCGGCGCCGGCCCGGCCGGCATGGTCCGCCCGCTGCTCGCGCAAAGCGTTCGTTCGTAACCAACGGGGACGAGGGAACAGTTTGGTTGGCTTGGAGGGAAGCGCCGCTGCCGTGCCATGCGAGGCGAGGGGAGGCGAGGTCCATGACTCCATCCCGTGACGCGCGCGGCGGTTTGTTTTTGCTGGCCCTTTGCCGACCTGATGAAAGCACTGTGACAATGGACAGAGACGTTGCAAGCATGCTGCTTGTCTGCATGGACCAAACAATAGTTCTTTGCAAATTGCAACGGGGATTAGTTCCTTGTTTGTCTTCATGTTCTTCGAACAAGGGAACTGAAGAAAACAAAAAAAAAAGCGAAAAAAAAAAGAACGGGGGAACAATAGTAGAACGGAGCAAAGCGTGAACATGAAAAGAAGAGACATGGCGGTGAAGAGGCAGAGTATCCGATCTGCGTTTGCCTTGCAGTTCATGCTACACAAGTTGTTGTTTCTCTTGCATCGGCCCGTTCATCACGAACAATCTCACATCTCACCTTCATGTTGGTTGCGACGCCCACCCCAAGCAACAGCAGCGGAAGCGAAACTGAGGTGTGGAGCCAGCAGCAATGTCACTCACATCTCCACACACCCACACGGACGACCGATCGATCGATCACCGTTCTCGTCCTCTTCTCCGGTTCTCCTCCTAACCACGTTATCGATTAACGCTAAGTCTAAGCTAATCATGGGTTCATTCATCGTCTTGATTAATCACCAGGGCTAGCTCTCGTCTTCGACCGCCTCGCTCCTGTACACCGCCCGCCGCGCGCCGGCAGTGGCTCCGATCACCGCGCGCCGACGCCGAAGAAGTCGAAGAAGGGCAGCGCGGGCTTGTCGCCGCCAGCGGGAAAGGCCGGCTCGCGGTGGCGAGACAGTGACGGGGCGGAGAACGCGGAGCGCGGGCTCGGCGTGAACGCGGACGGCGCGGGCGCGGCGGCGCGAGGGACCATGTCGTAGCCTGCGGGGGAGGAACAGTGTCAGCGATGAGACTATGACTGGAAATGGAAAAGCATGCACGCGAGCGACGACCGAGGACTGGAGTCGGTGCGGAGTACGTACTCTGGTAGAAGCAGGGGACGGGGGCGGATGAGCCGAGGGAGAGGTCGGTGGTGCAGGTGGACGCGGACTCGTCGGAGTCGCCGCCGCCGCCGCCGCTGTACGCCTCCTGTGCGCCGCCGTGCTGCGCCGCGTGGAACGGCAACGGGGGCGGGGAGCCGTAGTGGTGGTGGTGGAGGACGACGACGGGAGCGTAGTGCGTCGGCGGCGCGGGGGTCGGCGACGACGAGGAGGACGAGAACGCGGGCTTGCGTCGGCGAAGCGAGCCGGCATGCTCCCGCTGCCTGCGCGCCATGAGGACGTGCCAGTGGTTCTTCACGGCGTTGTCGGTGCGACCGGGGAAGAGGCGCGCGATGAGCGCCCACTTGTTGCCGTACGCGCGGTGCGCCGCGAGGAGCCGCTCCTCCTCCTCCTCGGAGAACGCGCGCCTGTTGATGCGCGGGTCCAGCTGGTTGAACCACCGCAGCCGGCAGCTCTTCCCTGCTCCAAACCCATCCACCGCGAACAAGGGTATCAGGAAACACGAAGCGGACGAGTCGAGGAATGCACGCTCGACGTCGAATGAACGAACCAGCCGCACGCAGCATTGCCGCATTGCGCGTTACCTGATCTGCCGTCGAGCTTCTCGGCGATGAGGTTCCAGTTCTGCGGCCCGAACTGCGCGACGAGCTCCTTGAGCCTGGCGTCCTCAGCGGGGCGCCAGTGGCCTCGGGAGCAGAGCTTCCCCTGTCCTCCGCCGCCATGGCCATGGCCGGCGCCACCGTCCTCCACGTCGTACACATCCTCGGCGTCGACGACGACTTGCTGCTCTCGCTCCTCCTGGAACGGGGCCGGCGGAACGGGGCCGTAAAACCCAACCATCTCAGGAGCCATTTTTGCTGGGTATTGATGAGCAGGAAGAACCAAGGCGGATAGGGAAAGGGACAGCTTCTTCCTGTTGATGCTCCCGCTTTATAGGGAGGGGAAGGGGAAGAGGACTAGAGGAGTCTCTCCTGCTTTAACACTTGCAACTGAACAATAAAGAAGCAGCAAGTAAATCCCTGCCTATTTTTGCTACTACCCTTTTTTCTCTCTCTACGGAGTAGTAGTACAAAAAAAATTAGCATAGGAGTACACCTCACTCTAGAGAGAGAAACGCAGGAGGTGAGATGGGAATACGGGATTGGTTTGGCTGGGTTGGGTTCCCTGGACTTTGAAACTGATTATGGCAAAAAGGGCCTGGCTCTTGTGGAGAGAGAGAGAGAGAGAGAGAGAGAGAGAGAGAGGGCGTGATTTGTTTTTGTGGGGTTCAGCTTCAGAGGCCGCTCGTGTGGGTTTGGGGAGTCCAACTCCGACCACTACCAGGGGCGGAACGCTGTCCCCTCGCAGCCTTGACAGACCCACCAGAACCAAAACCCTGTCTCGTTCCTACAACCCCCCCCCCCCCCCCCCCGGCGCGCCACACCATTTTTTCCACACATTTCTATGCTTCTTCCAGCCACACCCATTATTAGCACCACGACATAAAAATGATACCACTGACAGTATCCGAGGACATGCACGAGTTCAGTTCTGTGAAAAAATATTTGATTTTTTTCTGTTTTTTTAGCGAGTGGAAAAGTGAGGTGTGTGATTTTTTAAGCTTCATCTAGAGGAAAATCAGAACATGTCATGGGATGCACATGATTCATGGTAGAGTTCGTAGCTAAAGATTTTGCGTGGCATGACGATCTTATCGTTTTGAGTCCTTACTAGTTAAAGGAGTCTATCATTCATGGTTGTAAAGTGTTAGTATGTTGTAATTTTAGAGGGATTTGTTTGTAGGATCCAGCTTGATCTGTAGGACAATAAACAAAAAAATATCAATAGAACACCGATAAATTTTTAATGTCCTACTACATACCACTTTTTTTTAGTGTGTTGTAGCTACAAAATCAACTCCAATCAGTTAGTCAGTGTCTTAACCACAAATTTTCCAATTCAATTTAGTACTCCAGTAACGAATACATACAGCCCAAAATTTCAAAAGGGCAAGGATAATTGGGCGGTAGAGTAATCAGTACTGTACGTACCTGCAACAAACTCGGCAACGGCAGCTTTGTTCCTAAAACGAACTTTGTCATATTATCTGCTCCCATTCTGAAGTTCTCCGTATCTCTCACGCGCCTCCCGTGGTTAGAGCAACTCCAATAGTCTGATTAAAACATTTTCTAAAGTTAAATATAGCCGTTTTGTGACAAAATAACCTTCCAATAGACTGTCCATTGCTCTCTCCATTTTAACTAGCTCTCTATCCTACAGTTCTCGGTCGGCAGCTTTGGCTTGCCCGTGCCGCTCGCCATCAGGGCTCTCCCGCGCGCCTCCCTGTTCCTGCGCGCCTCCGGTTCTCCTTTTCTCGCCAAGACTTGACCAAATCACTTTGGGTGGACAGCCGTGCCGTGATGGGGTGGAGGTGGCCGAGCCGATGCCGCACCTGGGTGGTGCTGATGGTGGTGGCTGGGGCGTGCCGTGGGCGGCCGGGGCGTCATGGTGCCACGCCTGGGACGGGGTGGGCGGTTGAAGGGGTCGGCGACCATTGGCGCGACGGGGCTCCCGAGCTCCAGGGACGTGACGACATTCGACAGGGATGCCGCGGCGGAGGACGACGAGGTGGATGAGGACGGGGAGGAGGGGTTCCGCGGCGACGATGGCTCGGTGGCGGCCTTTCTACTTCTCGCGTGGTGCTTTGAAGCGTAGCTCTTACCGGGGTTCTACTTCGTGAGCTGCCCCACCGCGAAGCTTCGTGCTCCAGGTCATGTTGCAACACCGGCGCTGTGCTTCGTCGATGTATTTTCATCGATCTGAAATGGCCTCAAAACCACCCCTTCAAAATTTAGCGAGGCTGTTGGTTTACTCTAGATTATACAGGGACGTTTTACTTTAGAAACTAGCTAAACTTAGAGTAATTTGGAATTTGTTTTACCTAGTTTGTTGGAGATGCTCTTCGTTTGTTTTGGATCCTTGTCGCCATTCACGGCTACGCCCCGCCCGAGCAGTATGGTGTAGCCAGGCATGTTTCGCGTGAGGCAGCGGTCGTTACAGCCTTTATTTGCTGTTACTGATAATGATGCCGGGATAAACAACCCAATAATCTTTCCTATCAACACGCTTTCCGCACTGCAAAACGATTAAATAAAAACCTGCACTCCGTCCTCGTCGTATCGGCGCCTGTCTTTCCGGGTCAAAAATGTCTGCCAGCCCCTTTCAGGTTCATCTCATCTGCCAGGCCAACCTTTTTCACCGTTAATAATACTAAAATAAATATCGTTTTAGATTTTTATTCATCTTATTAAAAAGTTTTAAAAAATATTTATTTTATTGTAAACTGATTTATTATTAAAAGTACTATAAACTTGATTTATTCATTTTTTATTTTTAAATTTTTTTAATAAAATAAATAGTCAAATATTCATTTTAAAAAATAAAAAATGATAAGTATTTTTAAGACGAAAGAAGTATACGACGGGTATAAGATCTCCCGTCTCCGTATGGTAGTATGGCAGGAAAGGCGTGCTGCACAAACAAGACTAAAAAAACCACGCGAAATTTTCCCATTTGTAGCAACCGGTAACTTTCACCCCGAAAAAGGAGCGGCCTAACCCGGCCCCGTGTTGAGAGACTGGCGCACAGTAGTCTGGCTAAAGATTTTCTTTCTTCTTCACAGTCATGGCAGTATTGGGGCAGGGCTAGCCACCCATAGAGGAGTCGCTCTTTGCAGAGATGAACAGTGAGTGCATTATTGCGGGTGTCAGGGAGACAGCAAAGCAGGCTGTTCCCTCCTTTCCCCCTCACCTGCAAAGCTCTTTTTATGAATACTTGTCAATTTTAATTTTTATTATTTATACTTTGATTAATTATAATTTTTAAAATATTTAGTTTATTAAATTTAAGATTATAGATTCTGAAATTTTAGAATTTGAATTTTAATATTTTTAAATCTCAACCATTTGGATGTCTAAATTTTTGAATTTTAGAATTCAAATTTTAGGAATTCAAAATCTCAACTATTTAGATTACAATATTTTATCATTTTAGTTATATTAATGTGTATTGTGGTATAAAATTTTGAATAATATTTAGGTATATGAGATTCTATATGATTTTATAATCTTACAAAAACTCTCTTGTTCAGATACTACTAGGATTTTTTTAATCTGAATTCTCATAATCTCTTTGATTCAAACGCCACCTTAGTAGAAAAGTTAAAATTGCGTAAACAAAGGTTTGTATTTTTTTATCGCTTTTTGAAGTTTTTTTTCCCTCACAAAACTGTTTGTTTCACTGGCATTTCCGTCTCCGTCCGTGTGCTCGCGTAGAGACGACGGCCGGCCGGCCTGCGACTCTCAGCCTTGATGAAAGCCTCTGATTCGCGGCGCGGCCTAACGGAACGGCGACTCCAGGACCGTGAGCGAGCGAGATCTTGTTTGTCGCGGAGCCTGGCGCGAGACCGATCGCGCCCCTGGGAATCCCAGGCGAAGCGCGCGTGTGCCGAGGTCACACGTGCGGGACGGGCGTTGCTGGCGGTGGTGGTGTCCGGATGGACGGTGGTGATGAGCCTCGGCTGTGTCAGGCGTGTGGCGGGGCCCGCCACCTGCAGCTCTGGCTTTCGGCCGTGGGCCAACGCCGCCGCGTGGAATCGTTTGCACTGGTACAAAACCTCTGTTTTCAAATACTTATCCATTTTGAATTTTTTACAAACTGTTTGATGTTCGTCTTTTTTAAAAAAATTTAACATATAGATAAAAGAAATATACATTATCAAAGTATATATGATGACAAAAATTATGATATTATTTATAAATTAATTAACTAAATATTTTAAAAATTATAATTAGTTAGAGCATAAACAGTAAAAATCAAAATTGCTAAGTATCTGTAAATTTGTACTAATGATGTTGGTGATGGTCTTATATGGCGGGTGTCTGATGTCGGAGACGTGTATTGTACAAAGGATAAAAAAGAAGTACTTCCCAAGTAATTTGTTCTCTCAAAATAAATGACATTTTTGATTTTTTAAAATCGACGAATAATTATTCATTTTATTTAAAAAAATACGAAAATAAAAAAAAACAAGTTAAAATTAAAGTGCTTCTAATAATAAATTATTTCACAATAAAATGAATAATTAAAAAAAACTTTTTTGAATAAAATAAATGGTCAAAAAGAGAAGTTTAAAAATTTAAAATGACACTTGTTTTGGAACAGAAAGAGTACTATTTTAATAATAATAATAATTTAAAATTGAGACGTGGCCGGGCAGGGCTTAAGCTGTCCGATAAAACTATGTGGATGGCCGGAGGAGCTAGCCAAGTGGTCGCGCCGCAATCACCACATGCTTGTGTCTCCGCGGGCTGATCGACCAACCACTCATGCATCAACCTCGGATTACCCTGTCCCCGGCGTGGCACGAGCGCACGCGAACACACATGGCACAAAAAAAAAACCCATCCTCAAACTATTACAAATGTTATTTTCATGAGTCGAACGCTACTCTTAAGTGACGTTTAGCAATTGAAACTTTTAATATTGGGATTGGGAATCACAATCTGAATCCTTCGTCCATCCGTTTCATTACATCTAAACTTTTAATATTTACTAATCCCAATTCTATATCTCATTTTCTATTTCCAAACGCCACCTTCTAGGTGAGACTGAGTGATGACCACCATCGACCTTGGACAGGGTTCTAACGTAACCCGGGACCGGGATGAAACTCTGAGTTTTGGAAGCTAGCGCCGCGGGGGTGACCCTCGCCAAAGATAGTGATCCTCCAGGAGTTAGGCTTTGCAGCACCTTTTCCTACTACTACGGGTTCACTCGAGTCATCAAGCTACTAGATCCAGTCAAAAAGGTCGCACCACCCGGCGCAAGACTCGGTTAAAGGCTAATAGTACTGCTCTACCGTATCAGTGTCGTTTTATATTTTTAAATTTTTTTTCTTTGATCATTCATTTTATTTAAAAAAATTAAAAAATATTTATTTTATTGTGAATCGATTTATTATTAGAAGTACTTTAAGTTTAATTTATTTATTTTTTATTTTCAAAATTTTTTAATAAAACGAATAGTTAAACATTGATTTTAAAAAGCACGACAAGATGAAGAAAGTAGCCAGCGGCGCTATTAGCCACATGCCATAAGAACAGTCAAGAGATCGCGATCGTCAGGCCAGCAGTCAAGTTACCCTAACTACCCCAAGAAAGAATGTGCTTGCCGCGTTGCTTACGGACCTTAACAAACTGCAGAGTACTCCGTTGAGACGGACAGAAAATGTCCTATCTGCATCTGCACGTACGTTGTGGTCTAAGAACACTGAAACCAGACACCTCCTTCTGCTCGCTCATTCTAACTAGGTTACTTTTAAATCCAACTCCTAATTGCCATGGTTTCCTTCATTCCTTGATGCATGAACGCAGTGTTGGCTTGGCGCCTAAATTTAAAGTGAGACACTTCAGGAACACAGTTTGATTATTACCGGTGATTAGCTAGCTAGTACCTGCCCCCACTGAGCGCTGATAATTGCAGTTCCGAGGACTCCCGAACTTCCAAAAACTAACAAATTATAGCAGATTACAGAGGAGGCCTGACTCTGTTTAGTACAGTTTAAACTTAATAAAAAAATAGTTTATTTTTTTTACTGATGAAAAATAGCTGAAAAATAAATTACTGTTTAATTTATTTAAAAAACTATTAACTAATAAGCTGTAAAATAAATTTATTGTTTGACACAGTTTTTATTTATTTTTTAAATAAACTAGAAATAAATTATGCCAAACACAGCCTCTATGCATGCCTTGCAACCAGTGCTCTCTGTCAGGCGTAGCGTAGCGGTGCTGTGTAGGACGCGGTACAACAAAAAATTGTGGACGTTGTTGGAGTGGAGACGATCGATGTGGTTGGAAGGATGACGGAAATGAGGTGAAAATTTGAGTTTTATGGACACGAGGTGTTCTTGTGTGGGTTTGCCGAGGCTGCAGTGACCGACAGGGTTCCACCCATGCGCCTGAACTGGTTGGTGTTGGAGTTCTCAGACCCACACGAGCGGCCTCTGTAAGCACATCTCCCCCGAGAAAGAAATCGTAACCTCGACTTGTTTTCTAGGGTTTGTTCATTGTTCAAGCAGATGGATTCATCTTCTCCACTATATTAAGCCAGCCTCCCTCCCTTCCTTCACCGCAGCAACAAGGAGCAAGCCCTCCATTTCTCTGTTCTCTCTTCCTCGAGCCTTGCACCCAAAAATCAATGGCTCGTGAGATGGCTGCTGGTTCCTTCGGCCCCGCTCCACCAGCAGCGGGAGAGCAAGTGGTCGTCGCGGGGGACGGGTGTGAAGTGGAACAAGGTCGTGGCGGCCAGGGGAAGAAGCTCTGTGCGAGGAGCCACTGGCGGCCCGCCGAGGACGCCAGGCTCAAGGACCTCGTTGCGCAGCACGGCCCCCAGAACTGGAACCTCATCGCCGAGAAGCTCGACGGCAGATCAGGTAACGCAATGCAACCGAAAATGCGGTGGATTCGAGCGCGCGTTACTTCCTCGTGTTCCTGATGTCGCTACTCTTCTTCGTGTGGGTGTCTGCCGTGGATGGATGGGTTTGAGCAGGGAAGAGCTGCCGACTGCGGTGGTTCAACCAGCTGGACCCGCGCATCACCCGGCGCGCGTTCTCGTCGGACGAGGAGACGCGGCTAATGGCCGCGCACCGCGCGTACGGCAGCAAGTGGGCGCTCATCGCGCGCCTCTTCCCCGGCCGCACCGACAACGCCGTGAAGAACCACTGGCACGTCCTCACGGCGCGCAGGAAGCGCGAGCAGTCCGGCTCGCTCCGCCGCCGCAAGTCCACCACCTCGTCCTCGCCGTTGTCGACCCCCGCACCGGTAATACCGTCACATCACGGGCCCCCGCCAGTCGTCCTCCGCCAACACCATTACCCCTCGCCGCACGGTGTTCTCCACGAGGCGGCGGTTTACAGCGGCGACTCCGACGAGTCCGCATCCACCTGCACCACGGACCTCTCCCTCGGCCCCGCGTTCTCCGCGCTGTCGCCGGCACGCCACCATCAAACGTTACCTTCCGACGACTGCGGTGGCAAGTCTGCGCCGCCGTTCTTCGACTTCCTTGGCGTCGGGGCGACAAGCTCCGGCAGCACCAGTCCAGGAGGAGGAGAGGGACTCCGTATCAAAAACCAGCGATCAAGAACAACAACACACATTTCGTTCGAGACCCGGGCTACGCCCGGAGTGGTTAGCGCCGCGAGTGTGCGGGCAACCCGTCCGGGTTATGAGTCTTGCGACTCGCATGCCCGTGCGTCTCATCGGGATTTATTCTCAAAAATAACATCGCGTGAAGATTAAAAAAGACTGCAACGCTCCTCGTCGCCGGCGAAACCACGGATCTTCGTTGATTTTTAAAAAGACGTGAAGCACGAAAATAATTTGTAGGTCTAACGTACGCACATATTGTATTGTTTGAGTGTGAGATGTATAGATGTGTGTTGTGTGTACATTTAGATACTACAGCTGTAATTATAAGAGTTCATGTTAAAAAAAAAACACACATTTCGTTCTCAACATTCGCAGGAACGACAAACAACATTCGCAGGAACGACAACACGTGGCCAATGTTCCTCCCGGTAACACGATCTGAGTTTTCTCCTAGGATTCCTCTGATCCCGTTGGGAGAATCTGTCTTCTAGGAGTACTTAATTCCCTCTTTCTGATTAAAGCTGTGTGACTTTGCCGGTAACGTCGTGGACGAGGGAATCTGCCGTTCCAGGGACTATGATTTCTCCCACGCTGTCCTGGTTAACTTGTCTGGGTATTCGTCGTTGGGTGTCAGAGAGGAGCTCCACGGCCATGCCCCTTGGTAAGCTCATGTGTCAAATGTAGAATTACATACTTGTGTCAGATTCCAGGTTAACTGATCTTTAAAGGAGCACTTGCTTATGAGTCTCATCACCCCCTGTTTTGTTGTTCTTCAGGCAATCAGGCTGGACAATGCGTCGGAGGTGGCGTCGCCGGCAACGTAGATGGTCTTGAGGCTGTGGAAGAACCGGCCGCGCAAGGAGGCTCGAAGCAGATGGAACAACGATTTTGATTTCGTTCCTGAACATTAGGCTGCTGTGTAGGAGTAATTTTACATTTCTTGGAAAAGGAAATACTATCTGGCTGCCCATCATCAATGCTCTCGAAATTGTAACGAGAGAACTGTGCATTTACCAAGGCTTGGAAACTTGGTTTACATTTACATGGTGGTGTCGAATGAACCAAGGCACAGACACAAGTCCTCGTGCCCCTGCCCCGGAATTCTGAACTCAAAAGACCGTGCCTGCGTGTGTGCGACCGTGCACACGCAGACTAGAGGAGTAGTACTACTAGTACGACACAGGTTGGGATCGAGGTGAACTGCTACGCACTGCTCGCTCCCCGGGTGGCGCACGAGGGGCCTCATTATCCGCGCCGCGAGCCCAAACGGTCTCGTGAGCACCGGTCTGCGGAAACGATGCATTTTGGTGAACCACCACCAAGCGCTGTCTCCGAACTCACCAAATCCGAGCTAGTATAGTACTACTCCAGTACGTACAGCCAAAGGTTACGTTCTGGTATAGTAGTAGTAGCTGCTATCTGCCTGGCCAAACGGGCTTAGAGCTAGTATCTCCCTGCTGCAGAGAAGATTAGGAGAAGTAGCACTGCTGCACTGCTGCTAGTCGTCTTGGCAGCACAGGTTTTGTTGTTTGCTTCCTCTCATCGTTTTGCCCGTTTTTGCACCCTAGGACAGTGATCCGGACTTGAGATTTGTTTGGGGGATGCACCTCTTTTTTTCGCCCACGTGATTTGCACCAACTAATTAATCAGATACTACAGGAAAAAGCGCTAATAAAACAAGAGCAGCACTACTGCATATTTGACTACATGTGCCGGTAGCTCCTCTCTTCCAGAGGCACTCTGACTGTGAGAGGGAACTGATACTCGTAGCAAAAATTACCCCGTGAGCTGGGCAACGGAGAATCGAACCCTACGTAGGTGCCGGGCAGGTGAGAACAAGGCGACCCACGGACGCGAAGCAGAGAAATCAAACGAAAGGGTACGTGGATTAGCTGCACTGGCAAATGGAGGCAGGACAAAGGAACAATTTACTTTATGTCACGTCCACCACCGCGTCAATGTGACTGGGAGAGAGGAGACGCGGGGTTAAACAAAGGTTTTCACAGGCCTGCCCATACACGCACGCACGCACGCACGGGGCTAGCTGAGCTCCGAGTGGTCAGTGGTCACACGGTCACTCACTCGGTCACAGGTGCTGGTTGCAGTGGCTTGCAGGTTCACTGCTCCCGCTTCTCCATTATTGCAGGTGGCAGGGAGACAGCGGCGCTGCTTGCTCCCTCCTTTCCCCTCAGGCAACCGGTTGCCTTCCATCCATCCGTCCACAGCTTCCCGCCTTCCCCCACTTGGCCGGCCACCGGCCTCGCCGGGTTCATCTGAGGCACTCATCTCTTCTCGTTGCAGTGTTCGACACCCTATACTGTTCCGCTTTTGCTCGGCCCATTGGGGTGCCTGTCTGTTTGCTTTTCCTCGGTACTAGTAAAAAATTTCCATGGAGTACTGAAGACGCATACACTTGGCATTTTTTTCGTGCAATGAAAACGATACTCCTCCTAGTCTTTTTGGTCAAAAAAATGAAAACGATAGTCGATTTCACAGTCACGGACGCACGAATTAACCCAATCCCGACAAGCAGCAGTCCAAAGTTTTCAACGCAGGGCACAACGAGGTCCACGCAGTTTCAACAGCCAGTAGCAGCCACTCGTGCAGCTCACCTGGACGCGCTCGATCTCGTTCCCACTGCACTGCTCCGAGAAAAATTGCCATGTACGAATTCTTCCGTTCGTCAGGAAGAACCCGCAGGACACCAAACTTTCCATGGCGTCGCGTTCTTAGAAAACTGTGGGTTTTGTAAGCTTGCAGCGGGAGCGTCCATGGCTATTGGCTTATTGCCGATGAGTGGTGAGTGGTGTACTGTGTGCGTTCCCGGACAGGAGTTAGGCGCAACTTAACAGACGTTTTTGTTCTCTTGTTTCTGTCAGGTCAACACTGGTCAGTGTGTGTAACCTAACTAAGGAATGTGTGATCCAAATAGTTTATGGAACCTAACAACAGGGACTCACGTGCGCCGGCAGAGGCAGAGGCAGAGGCAGACAGAGAGAATCTGCCCTGCGTCCGCGAAGCCGTGCTTCTTGTTTATTCATCGCCCAAATTCTCACACCTACTATTGTAGTACCAGTAGAACTGATTAATTAATGAATTACTCCTAGTTTATACTAATAAGGTCCAAGGTTTGGCTGGTGCACAGTCAGTCGGCCGCCTAAACTGAAAAAAGCCCCTACAAGAACAACAACTATATTTGATTGTCAGTGGCTACCGTACCTGCTGCCTCCGCTAAACTCCAACAGTTGCAGTTCCGAGGGCTTCCCAAACTTCCATACCCACCAGATTAATTAGCGGCGCTATCTTGTTTATGTAGGACTAACACGCAGAGCGTGCGCTACGCAGGGCTTGCGTGCCGAATCTGACGATGAGCGGCGAGCTTGGAAGCCATGTGGCCTGTGCTCACGAAAACGGGTAACACAGGAGCACCGATCCGCAAACAAAAGGCGAGCTCAGAAGATGGGTCGGTCTCCCTCTCTCGCTCAAGCAACTCGGAAGGCACGGATGAAACGGCTGTAAGCACAGAAGAATGGTGCGCAGGAGAGCCGTCCTTCTGACCAAACAAACGAATCGACCCTGGTAGCGTCTGCTGGCCAGGATATTGCAGCTCAGACCACCACACAAATCTCGAATAAGCTGATAAGCCACCAGATAAGAACAGTCTTGCAGACTCCATTCGTCGCCAACATACAACCGCTGAGCTGCTACCAGATCCTAGCAGATCAGACGCTTTTCAAGTCTCACATGGCACGAATACCAAAGCTTTGAGATGGGCAGAGGCACTAATAAGCTCCCTGCAAAAATCACGGCCCACACTGTTCGTCGCTCCTCGCCATCTCTAAGAGACGAACGACAGAACAGGCAGCAACCATCAGGCAAATCAAACACATCAAACAGCACGCACGAAACACAAGCAACTGGAGCAAGTACTTCTGATAGACACCTTGAAGCCTAAAAGTCAAAGCAACATCCTAATAGTGCCAGGATTAAGAGGCACACAGTTTGGGGACGCATCCCAAGCCACCGATGCCTAACACGCTGCTACTACCACCCCATCAGAGGAGGTCCACGACCAAACAGCATGGTTCCATCAAAAGTAGACCATCAAATCAAAACGCTACAGCAGCCCAGCTGGGGCCCGCTCAGCAGAAGAACATGGACGAGCTGACGTTCTTGTGCAGACGAGGCAGCTCCTGCACCGGGACGCTGCCCGCGGAGGTGTGGCCGCCGTGGCTCGAGGAAGTCTCCGACAACTCGTCGAACTTCATGAACTGGCCCACCTGAGCCGCAGCGAGATGCGCGTAGCAGATCGGAGCGACTGCAGTTAATTAAATGACGGGAGTGAGATGATGAGCCAGTAGTAGCGAATGAAGGATGTGCACAGGTGACTTACCGACTGATATGGCCGTCGTGCTCCTCTGGTACCTGAAAATCACAAAAAAAAAAAAAAAGCAAGTCAGGCAACTTTGCCTCCAGTTACAGTGTACTATCTCCGTTAATTTTTAATTTCAACTCTGACCTTTCGTTTTATTCAAAAAAATTTGATAAAAATTATATATTTTATTATAATTTGACTAATCATTAGAGTTATTTGAATTACAACTTAAAATTTTACATATTTGAACTAATTTTTTAAATAAGACGAAAAGCTTAAGTTAAAATTAAAAGTCAACGGAGGGAGTACTCCACAAATTAACAGGGTTTACTTGGTACTTACACATAAGAAAGTGAATGCACCAGCTCCTGCAGGTCGTCGGGGCTGAAGCCTATCTCATCATGCAGGATGTGGTAATGTGTAGGCCTGGTAGTCCCCTGATAAAGATAACGTAAAGGCGCATGTTTAGCTTAGCTCAAGGAAAAATAACGATGTACTATTATATTTCAGAATACTAAGTAAAGAAGTAATCCTGAGTCAGATCCCCTACTGTGCACGGACTTAGAACTCTAATGCCCTGGACCAGGAGGACTGCAGACAACTTAAATCAGTGCAGCTAATACTAAACATTCTTCCTAGAACGTTCCTACGTGTGCACATGCACACCCCAAACAAAAAGAAAGGCATTTTGCCTAAATCACAAAGCAGATAGTACTTACAATCATTCCCGCATGCGCACACATGTAGAAGTCATAATTCTTTGGATGACAGACTTTGTTGTCCACAACAGTTCCTGCAGATCAAGACATCCATAAACATACAGTCACCAAAATATGAACCTGTGATTACAACAGCACACTGGTGATGGTGGAAGTTACCAGGAGGAACATTATCTGGAGCCCCAGGCAGGAAAAACTTGGTATGATGATTCTTCTGAGCAACAATCAGGGTGAACTTGGGAAACCATTTTTCATCAAGAAACTTGCATGCCTGAGAATTAACAGAGTACAATATATTAACATGGGTTAGCAGTGATACTATGATAAAAAGGAACCGTTTATTACAATTATGCAACCAAAGTTTTTAACGAACATACCTCAATTATTTGATCCAACTCAATGTTCAGAACCTGGTTGAACTGGCTTTCACTAACACCATCCCTACACAACAAAAAAGGGGGGGAGGGGGGAATATATTAGGCTTGAGCATTAATAAAACTAAGAGGTCAGACAACTGGAGAGAAGATACTGATTTTATAAAACAGAATCAGCCTGATGATTTGTATCCAAGTTTTTTATTATAGCCAACCTGAATATGATGATTTGTTCAGGTTTTCTCTTCCCAGAACTGGTGAAGAAATCAATCAGGCACTCCCTGAAACAAATCAAGACCCACCAAGTTGATCAGAGGAAACATGCCATTACATATAGCATATATTTCAGCAGAGTATGCCAGAAAATTACTCAGACTGAGCCGCAAGAAGTCTCTTACCGAATGAGACCATCATCCTCATCTCCTTGCGGCTTAAACAGGGAATCAATCATTTCCATCTTAGGTGATTGAGCACGCACCGAAGCTCTATATTTCGAGATAAGAGGCCATTTACGAGAACTGACAACCTAAGTGAAAATAAAGACATTATCACATGAGCTATAATTTGTCCAATACTTACAGTTAAACTGTTCACCAAAATACAGTACACTAAATGATACTTACAGCAGCAATGGAGGGTATATCAGATTGTCCAGGTGACCCATGGGATACATCCATTCCCAGAATGAGAGTTGGGGACTTTGAAACAAGAGGTATAGAAGGAGATACTTCAATTTGCAGCAACGAATTTAACCCACCCAGCTGATTGGAATAGACAGGAGGGCGGAAAACATTTAGTAAGATACTGATTTGCAGTATTACTTTGCAGCAACCAAAATATAGCAAAGTAGTAATAGATGTGTTAGCCATCTCAAGTCTCAGGACAAAAGGAACAAACCTTTGCATTTATTTTTAGCAGGACATTTGTCAGATACTGATCATTTACTCTTGTAGGTGCAACACATTGTGTAACAATTCCAAATTCAGCAAGGCACTTCTTCTTCCAAGGGCCTGTTACAGAAGATACCACATCATCAGTGTTATAAAAGAGCAAAATGTGGTGTGGATAACAGCAAGCAGTTAGTGCAACCAACCATAAACATCAGAATTCTTCCTCTCGGCAAGAACACATAAGAGAAACTTTGGTGCTCCAGGGAGCTTCGTTTTTACTTGTTCAAACATGCTCTCAACCCTTCTAATGGCAGGTGCTCGTCTCATTGAAGGATTCTCTTCAAAAACGTCAAAAGGATTGTCTACTCTCTGCAATATAAACCAAAGTGAGATAGCAAGGTTACAATATCCTTCGTGCCCCCTGCATTTGATGTGCAAACAGTGGTGGAAATAAGCTTACAATTCCTTTCATGCCCCCACACTTGATGAGATCACGGACAAGATCCCTGACATTGCATCGTGCAGAGAAGTTCACCACAGCCCATTTCTCGACACTCGTGGTTTCAATCAGCCTCTGGAAAGGACCTTGGATATAAGTTACCGTATAGCGAACAACTGCATATGACAAAACAATGAAGAAGGTAAATCAGACAATAGACTCTGACCTTGTTGTTGAAGTTCCACCTCCCATTTCGAGTGAAAATGTCATCTCCATTTCCCGCTTTGAGCTGCAAAAAGAAGGTAAACCAGATTTCAACCATTAATGTTCCTCAACCATAACAGGTAACAGGAAAGAACTATAACAGACAACTAGTTATAACCAACCTTTGGGGCCTGAAGGACCCTACCATCAACTTCAGTGAAACTTTTAGCTATTGATATGCCACATGACATGAGCATAGGCTCAGAGTCATAGTTGCTTCGTTTAAGGACCTACCAAATCGCCATGGACAAACAATTAATAAAACACACATACAATCTTTCAAGCAGAAGCTACAGTGACACTCACATCAGAGAGCACGTTCATCCTTTCCAGTGGTTTCTGCCTAGACTTCTCAACAAGTGAAGATCTTTGCAGTGTGCTCAGAGCTTTGGTGTATCTTTGTAACGGCACCAGGCTGCAAAGCTGAAAGATAAAAACAATGACCCAACGTTAGCAAAGAAGTTGCAAAGGAAAATAATAAAAATGTGTGATTACCTCGATGGGGAAATAAGTCGGCCGCTTTGGTTTCCCCACATTAATACAGGGATAGTTACCAGAGTACCTCAACTCTATGCCCCGATTCTTGACAAAATAATCATAAACAGTAACATCTGTTGATTCAGGTTCACCGTTTTCACCATTTCTATTTTTTAATGTGAAACTACAAGCAGAATCATCAATAAATTTCAGAAGAATGAAAAATGAGCATTGAACCTTTCAATGCAAGTATACAGCACAAACAAAAATTTAGGATAGTTCAAGTACTTACAGCTGCTCACAGCAAATCCTATCGCTCAGGCCAACTACCTTATATTCAGAATTTGCAGGGCTTGTCTTTATTCTTAAATTCTTCAGCGCACGCTTTGCCTGCAGTGATTGACATCAACGTGGTTATGTATAGGATTAGAGGAATACAATGGCACTTTCTCGTTATCCTTGTTATGCTATTATTCACGGGATGGTGACATTACCTTTGCCCAGTCAATCTTATCTGGATGATCCACCTTCTGGTTTGAGAGCAGAAAATCAATGACTGGGCCAGGTTTCACAATCATTGTTGTGGACACATCTGCATATATCAAATGTATATGAGAATTACCAACTGAATACAAAGAGGTCATCACAGTAAATCTAAACATTAAGATGATGTATACAACCCACCGATATTAAGTGAAAGTCCACTCTGTGTGGCACGGAAACTAGTATGAAATCCTCTACAGCCCATTACACCACCCCCCAGGTCAACAAAGTTGGATGGATTGTTGTGGAAGAAAGACTGCCGGACCAACAGGCAACCCCTGACAAACAAAAGGTTAGCATTAAGAAACAGAATAACTGTAATAAAAACCAAGCTAGTAAAATTAACAATCTTGCAATATAACACATCTGGACAGGTAGGGAAGATACGGACTGTTTTGCAGAATGCTGTCTCAAGATAATATCAATTACTCGGATGGCTTCCTGAGTATGCTCTGATTCCTGACCTCTCAAAGCCTGTGAAATTGCACTCATAGGAATTTTTGCTGCAAAAGAGAGCTCAACTTTAAACGTCTTCGTCTGGTAGGGCCTCCTAATCCTTTTCCGGTCACTTCCAGAAGGGCTATCATTGCCAGGGCTGCCATTTGCAGCCGTCCTAGAAGCAGAAAATAATTAGGTCAATCAATATCACAGTTCAGACCAAAGCAAAGGAATTCGTTGAATCTTACTTTCCAGTTGATACATCCTCCAGCACAACAATGAACTCATTTTTGACCTGAGGCAGAGCACCAATTGTGAACAGGCTCTTCTCACCATCATACGCAAAATCTTTATTTGCCAGTTCAGCTGCATAAGTTTGCTGGAGCTTGTCAATAACTTTTCTCCCTGCCCCCTTGCCATCAACTGGCCTATCATCTTCATACTTCAGATTCACCTGGAATCAATAAAATTATTGTATCAGATCAGCATATAGAGCCAATAGACCAATTTTAATTTTTAAACAAAGATGCAGACTCACGTAGTAGTGATAGAAGAATTCATCAGCTGATTTCAGAGAGACTTTGAAGTGGTTTGTGCAAAGCTTAATCGACTGTCCTTTTCTGCCATAGCCATTCCTAGAGACCAGCATTCTCTTAGGTTTCTTCTTTGTTTCCTCAACTTTGGAAGGCTCACAATCAGGAGCCAAAGGAGGGGGAGGAGGCAATTCATCAGCCTGATCGTTATGAGACTCCATGCAGCAAGACTCTGCGTAAGGTCAAGCACTCAATGAGATAGGCATGCAATAGAAACCAGCCAAGCAGCAATTGAATTGGATCGGAAGAATAGAATGCACCAGTAAATTAGCAGTCAACACGCAGATAATCCTTCAGATTAAAAAATGTAGATAAAGCCACAAAGATACTTGAACAAAATCATGAAATTCAAACATTTCTTGCAGTTCTAAAATAAACAATTCCAAATTTCATGCAAATTTATAACAGTTTAAGAAATGTGAAGTCGAACTAAAAGACATCCACCAAATTTGGACAGATACCCATACCAAAGTATAGAATATTTCCATAAAAACTTCCAAGACCTTATATCTATCAATTAGAGCCTACAAGATTTTTTTTGTTTGAACCCATTTTCTGATTATTGATTTCTTGTAAACTCAAACATCATAAAGTGATGAATCGAGAGAAGCAGCAGCCATAAAAGACCAAAGATTGATACAGTAGCTGGAAGGCACAGGCCTATTAACAACATGACCCTCTTACTGTCATCATAAAGCAAACAGAAAGTCTCAAGTTTATTTAGGCGTAATGAAATAGTTACCACAAGAACCATAGGAACAATAATAAGGAGCTCGTACACATTAAAGCAAGCCCACTGAACCTTCAGTAGAGGCAGCACTCATAGACATCTTACTCGAGACCAAGCACTACAACATATGGCCACATAGCAGAGATACTCACCAGGTGTCTCGGGTGCAAAGTTGCCAAGCCACTGCCCTGTCCTGCATATTTAAGAAATCATTCAAAATTATTAGATAATGAAAACCTGATACGAAGCAAACTATAAGCATGTGTAACACTAAAAAATATAAAGGGGTAGCTTTAGCAAAAAGGTAACAAATCTAAAAAAGGCAACCAATAAAGAGTTCCCTTTTCCTTTCGAAACTCATGACGTAATTTCCAAGAGTCGATGAAATATGAAACATCATACTCCCTCAGTCCCAAAAGATTTGTGTAAATATGAAAACAGACAAGTTATGCTATAAAACTCAAAACAAAGTACATCACACTAATAGCATACTGAATGATCCGCGCAAAGGTACATTAATCAAACTCCACTGCAAGCCTGCAGCTATAGAACTCCCGAAAACCCTAAAAGCCCTCAATTACATCTATAACGCGAAATATAGCAAAATCAGACCAGCTACCGCCGCGGTGACTGTTCTTCACTACCAAAAAAGGAAACTTTTCAACAAAAACCCAGAACAGGGTCCTTTTCTTTTCGAAAGGAATGCTGAAATTTTCCCTACTAGAACCTGCAGCACCTACAACCCAAAAGGGCGTCGCAACAGCCCATAGAATGGCGACATTATCAAAGAAATCTGCACCCCAACCCACCACGATAAAGGATTCCGGGAGAAAAAAAGACACCTTCTCAAAACAAATGAAGAGTATCATCATAAACCACCCCAAAACCCAGCAAAGACCGCGGGGGATCAGGAAACTGATAACTCAGAACCAGAAAACCCTACAAAAGGCATCTGAGTGTGATCCTAGCCAAAAAAAAAAAATAACGAACTTTTTGACCAAAAGACCCTCAGAAAACCAGAACAGAGGCCTAAAACCCCACCAAAACGGGCCTAAAACCTAGGCAAACAGAAACTAATCCCGAATCCAACGCCGCCGCAAACATGCACAAAATGCAGCGATCTGGGAACCAAAATCAAAGAAACGAACAACAAAAGGGACCACGAAACAGCGGCGCCAAAAGCCCTCACCGAAACAAACCCCTCAATCCGCGGAACACGAACAGGCGCACCAAGAACAGAGGACCGAATCCGTGCCCAAAACCCTAGATTTCCGCCAACAGGGAGCAGGGAGCAATGGGGAGTGGGGTTTTCCGTTACCGAGAGGAGCAGTGGTGGTGGTGGAGGAAGGCGAAGGCGACCGCTCCGACAAATTTCACCTCCTTCCCCTTTCCCTCTGTTCGGAAAAGGGCCCCTGCCTCTCCCCAAGCCGGGGTCTTGTAGCAGGCAGCCGGGACCCGGGAGGGGCGTGAGGCAGGAAGGTAATTTCGGACCGCGTCCGCCCCCAGTCCTGCGGCGGATCCGCCGTTCACTGCTCCGATACGCCGATCGGGGCCGTCCGTGGAGGCCAACGTGTGCGAGTGCGTGACGAGCTGACACGTGGCGGAGAGGCCAACGGGCGGGGACCGGTGGGAGATGCGTTTGGTTTGTCACGCCCCGCGCTCGTCCACTTCCTCGGTGCCCGCTAAAGCGACATCGTACGCCGCAGCTGCCTCGCTGACATGTCGACTCGGATGGTCAGCGCCCCACCAGTCATGGTCATAACTCATACCTGCACGGCGATTAGTATGGGCAGTCTCCACGACTTCACCGCTTGCGGAAACCGCTCGCCCCCGAGGAGCGGTCAGTGGTTCAGGGCACAGCGACCTATCCGGTCCGGTACGGCGTTAGCGTCACGGAGGCGAGGACTCCGAAGCTTCCGGTCATCCGACGGCCGGAAGGCGAGAGGCCGGGCAGGCGCCGGAGAATCTCAGCCGTTGCTCATGCCGCCGTCTGCGAGCCGTTACCACCTCCTCGGAACGCCCTCCGCCACGCCCACTCTGCCGGAGCGCAGAGCGGCTGCGGCGCCCGTGCCAGCCCCTAGAGGAAACCACGAGCTAGACCCGGTCTACCGGTCTTTTCAAACCGACCGGTGGACCACCGCAACTGACATCTCTCAACATGGTTACCGGTGCGCCGTGGACACGAAGGATTCAACCGTCCGGGAGTATCAACGCAGGACGCAGGGTGGCAGGGAGTGCGCGCTGTCTCCCTGCTTGGCTTCCATTTTTGCGAGTGGCTCGGGGCAGGCTCATGAAAGCGTGGTCGCTGCATTTCCTTCTCTGTAACCGCCGTAGCGGCGAGGACAGTACTTGGTACGCTTGCCACCTGCCGCTCACCGCGAGGGACATGCTCCTTTCGCGTGGGGCTCCTCGCATGGTGATGGAGAGGAGCTGGGTCATGCATGGGGTGCTCGGGGCCGTATCTGGTTTCCAGTTAGTTCTGTTTGACACGGTTTGGGAAAGAAATTCGAAACGATTTGAAAATTTCATTATGGGGGGTTGGCAAAGGTGGTGAATGGGGAAAGTAATTACAGGAAAGGTAGTGAATGGGGAAAGTAATTATAAGCAAGGTGGTGAATGGGGGCAAGTAATAAGGATAGTGAGTGAATGAGCAGAGGATCTTTTCCCTTGAAAGATTAGCAGTGTTTAGAAATTATGTTAGGCCTTTTATTTCTCTGCAAAAATTATGGTAGGAGTAGGTCTTTATGGGAGAGATTTTTTAAAAGATTAATTTGATACTATCTTCGTTTTAAAATATAAGCATTTTTAAATTTGTATATTAACTTTTATCAATAATATCTAGAAAATTACATAATTTTTAATATAAAAAATTATTTTATGAAAGTTTATTTAATGATAACTTAAAAAATATAATTTTATATAATAAAATATTATTAATTATGTAGTATTAATGGTCAAAATAATAAAAATTTAATTTTGACTTATATTTTGAAACGTAGGGAGTAGATCGGACTAATGCTTAGAAGAGTTTTGGTTCAAGATTATATTTTTGAAGATGATTGGGGTAGGGCCTTGCTATTACTACTAAGTTCACGAGTGTATGAGTGGATCAATGAGAGTTCACGTGATTCTTTTGAAAAACTTTTCAAAAACAAAATCTAAATCAGATAAAACAAAAGATGGATAGGGAAAATGGAAATACCCTTTGCGCTGAGCTTCTCTCCTCCAATGCATCCTTGACGTCGTGGGGAGGACCTAAGGTAGGAGGCCACTAGAGGAGAAAGAACACACTTTCAAGCAGCATCATAAGAGTGTTTTGTGAGTTCTTAAAGTACTTTGAACAATAAAAATATAAAAACACATATCGAGGGAGAGAGAGAGAGAGAGAGAGAGAAGAACGGGTCTACTCCTATCTCGTTGTAGAACCAAGTAGACGAGATGGCTGTCAGAGGTAAACGGGCCCTCTCCACCCTTCCAAATCTTCGACCGATCGACCTCTCTCTTTCCATCGCATCATTGTATCCATAGTATCTTATTGTGGAGCAAATTGTCCAGGGTCAATGAGCTCTACATCTTACAGCTCTTTAGCGCCAAGCATAATGATGACAGGTAGAGTTTGTCGAGTAGCTGCAACACTGTAATTCAGTTTCTTGTCTTCTGGTTTTGTGGGTGTATGGCAATGAGCGTGCATCCATTGTGACGGTACATGTAGCTCCGCCTGGCGACAACATTGGGTATACTCTCTCTTTTTAAATTGACGTCCTCGTTGACTTTTAATTTTAACTTTAATTATTTATTTTATTTAAAAAATTAGTTTAAATATGTAAAATTTTAAGTTGTGAGTCAAATAACTCTAATAATTAATCAAGTTATAATAAAATATATAATTTTTATCAAAATTTTTTAAATAACATAAAAAGTGAAAGTTAAAATTAAAAATTAACGAAAATATCAATTTAAGAACGAAAAGAGTATAGGTTACTGGGATGATTTTGCACAGTGCAGTCCGAATGAGCGCTCCGATTGGAATGCAGGATGCACTAAATTCACACCGTTTACAATCACTTCTGATCCTCGAATTTTAGCAAGTATTCATGGAAAATGAAGTCGTTCCTATCGACTAGGAAAAATAATAATATCTGAATAATTTTAGTAAAAAATCACATCGGCTTTCATATGGTGCAGTTTTTGGTTAGAGAGATTTATTACCGTTCTAAACGAAGGAGATTTGATTAATAGTAAATTTCGAGGATGCGGCTTCCAGCACAGCACCATGGACCTTTCTAAATAAACGGCTTATCTTGACCCGTGCAGCAACGCTCCCTAAAATCAGCAATGTCTGTGTAGGTAAATCTGACAACGACGGTTAAGGTGAAGATCAAAGGTCAGGTGCCAACAGTATAGTACATAAACTGAACTGCACTCTGAAGTGACTATTTCTGTATATATCTACACAACCCCCATTATTTATACTTGATCACGAATTCTACCCATCATTACCATGTGTATGTTGTGATCGGTGTCACTGCGTTTGCTAGTAGCAGTACTAGAGCTCAGCGGGCCAGCTACCGTTCAAAATATTCGTTTCAAATTTGAAATCCGCCTCGCTTTCAAGTTTCAACCAGTGGGTGCGTACAGTAGTGCCAGTCAGTGAGCGTCGAACGACTAATCGCCTCGCATCGCGCCCGGCCAGGGCGCGCGCTGGCGGGGGTTATGTCGCGACGGCCGTCCAGTAGCTCGTCACGCAGGCGCTGGCCGGCGTGCCGATGACGCGCGTCCACTCCCACTCGCCGCACCCGTCCGCCGCCCGCCGTAGCTCCGCCAGCTGCACGACGCGACACCAGAGCGCAACGGTAAGGTAGTAACTGCGACGAGCGGAGCAGGATCAGATTGTTCGGTTCGGTTGCTTACCCGGCCGTCTCGCAGCTCGAAGACCACCGCGTGCTCCGAGAACGGCACGGGCCGCGCGGCCGCCACCTGTTCGCCGAAATGCCACACGCCGCCGTCAGCACGCCTCACTCGACACAGTTCAAGGTCGCGGGAAACTAAAATGCTGCAAACCTTTCCGTCGCAGCTGCCGCTGAAACCTTCCGCGTAAAGCTCCGCGACGCCGGCGCCGGGCGTGGCGCAGGTCAGGTCGCGCGCGGCCGGCTCCGACGGGGGGTGCCCGTGGCTCGTCCACCGCCACGTCCTTGGCGCATCCAGGTGCCGGCGGTACACGCGCCCGTCGGACCCGACCACGAACAGCTGCGCGCCGTCGAAGCACGGGCCCGGGGCGCCGACGAGGGTCACGTCGCGGTGGGGCGTCCCGTGCTCCACCCACTCCCACCCGTCCGGCGGGCTGAAGTGGTACTCCACCAGGCCCCCGTGCTCCGACACCATGAAGAGGGAGCCGGCCAGGGACTGCAACGACGGCCGCACCGCCGTCCCCGGGGAGCGCGAGAGGACCAGGTGAGGGGACTGGTAGTGCCTGTGCCATAGCTCTGTGATCCTGTTGTACTGGTACAGGCGCCCGTTGCGGCCGACCACGAAGATGATGTTTCGCCTGAACACCTCCTGGTCCGCTATGAATGCGATCCTGGTGTCAGGAGGGCTATGGCAGTCCTTCCACTTGAATTTCCGAAATGCGACCTGCACAAGTTTAGAATGATGAAATTACTTAAGTATGGGGCTTACACACTAGTTGCTACACCTGCTTTGGTTAATATTAAATAGTTACATTCAGTTGTTTAAGTTTGTTTTGTTTTGGTTGCCAAATTGTAGCTAGTTGAGTAGGTGATGTTCGGAGTAGGAACACGAATCTGACTGAGGACACAATGAATTTAAAAGTGTGAAAAGAAGAAAAATTAAAAGGGCGTTACATACGTATCATTAGCCTGAACCATATCCATCCTATGCTTTTCCCTACAGCAGTTTTCTATTAATGGCACAAAATCACATTATTCTTAAATCTGCTGATGCTTGCCTTATTTTCATTGAATGAAAAAGAAAATCTAGTTCCTCTCCAGCCTATTGCCCCTGTGATGTTTAAACTTCTTGGATTGTGTGAATATGTGTACTTAATTATTCCATTGCCTGCATTTACAAAAGCTATCATAGAAAGAGTGCGATGGAAGAATAAAACCATATCAACTTACAAATAGACTCTGTCAGAGATACATTATGAATTCAATGACATGCCTGAGGATACTACCAGAGTAATTTTTTATAATTTTCCTGCTACCAACACATTTCATCCTTTTTATCTGTTCTTTAGTTTATGAATTCCTGCATGCAGATTTTCAGCTACCAACACAACCTAGATTATTGGGAAATGCACACACTTTTTCATCTAACAAGGATACCATTACTCTAAAATAAAGTTGTTTGAGCTCATACCGTAAACTGTAGCAGCCTGCCTCTGTTGTTAACGAAGAAAAGGGCATCATCAGCTGTCACTCTGCGAGATAGACCAGGGACGCCATCCCATGGAGGCCCACTTGCAACCTGTCTTCCCTTTTTCATTGCTGTGCAGTTAATCCAAGATAGTTCGTCTCCGTTTCTTTCTCTAATGTGTAAGTTTCCATGCACATCAACAAGATACAGGCTGCCGTTGTAGCTTCCTAGTGCACCTTTCATGGGTGTAATGTGCTCATGTCTGAGCCACAACCAAATACCATTACTGTTAAGATATTCAAATGTCAAGCCATTATCTGTTATGAGGAAAAGTGATCTATCCTCGTGCATCATTCGCAAGTGAAAATTCTGGTCTATGCTTCTTGAGATAAAGTTGTATGATACAGTTTCGTAGCTTTCACGGGTACTAACATGTAAGTAGTTTTGTTTCTCTTCTGCTCTGCGCCTCCTGGGAGGCATCGTATTGCTCAAGTCAATTGGTTCACTGTCCACAGCTATACTCTTTGCTCCAGCAATGCAATTTGTTGAACCATGCTCTTCAGTGCAATATTCAGCATTCCAACCTTCTGTTTCTGGTGCATCTATTATGGACCACTCATACTTGTTTGATGTTTTCTTCCTTGTGGTACTCTGTGGACATGGACCAAAATTATCACCTCCCATCCCAGAAAAATGTAGCTCCCCAAGCCTACCATCATCGAGGTGGAATATCATTCTACCAACATGAACATGTACCCCCTGGATATTTCTTGCGACTTTGGCATGCTCGGGAGACATGTGATTTATCCATTGTCCTCTTATCTTATTACTTTTTGACCCACCTTGTCCAGTGAAAAAAAAGGAGTCAAACTGTGTGGTTGATGTTAGAATGCTAAATTGTTCGATCTGCTTTTTTTCAGTATACTACTGCTGCAAGGTAAAGTTAGTTGTATCACTTCCTTATCCAGTATGCACTTGAATATCTTGTGTTTGTAGACTGAAATACTCCGTATTGTTTTTGCCAATTGCCATTATTGTTTTTAATACAAAAACAAACTACTCACGCCCAAACTTTTTTAAAAATCATTCAGCTTTATTTGAATTTTTTACTACTGCTTGATTAATGTTCGACACAAATAAATGAAATTTTAGTCAGTTCATACCTGCATATTTTTGAATTTGATACTCAAATACTTGTCCTGTAGTTGTTGTAATGAACATAGAAGTTGCATCACTGAATTCATCCTGTTGACTTTGCGTAATTGAACTAAGTCTGTGACCAAGAGGAGTTCCATGTTTATCCCACTTCCACTTCCTTCTATGCAAGCGTCGCTCGACTAGAAGACCATCCTGCCAATCTATAACTTACTTTAACAAACAAAAGTAACAATATTGTTCAGTAGCTAGCAAATTTTGTTGTTTGGAGTCATTGCTTCTTCTTGATGAACCTTACGTCATTATTTATATGTTGAATTGCCTAGTTGATGGTTTTGTTCATGATGTCATGGTTGACACATGTCACCATACTATAACTGTTTCTGCAGTACTAAGCAAGTAGATGCTCTTTTCTTTGTTAAGTATCCTCAGCAGTTTAATAAATCATATCATGAACAGAGTGTAGTTGTTCATTGTACAAGAGTCTAACATGACCAAAGTGGGCTCTCAAACATACTCCCTCTGTTCTTAAATTGATGTCGCCATTGACTTCTAACATCGACTTTTACCATTCGTCTTGTTCAAAAAATTAGTTCAAATATGTAAATTTTTAATTTGTGATTCAAATAACTCTAATGATAAATCAAATCGTAACAAAACATTTGATATTTATTAATTTTTTTGAATAAGACAAAAGGTCAAAGTTGATGTTAGAAGTCAACGGCGACATCAATTTAAGAATGGAGGGAGTAATGTTTTTTCCTGGTATGATAATGGAAATCTCACATACCTTAGTTAATAAGAAAAGTGACACTGAGTTGGCTCCTGTCAAACCATGTAAAGCACAACCTGCAGATGAACTTAGCGAAATATTGTCTGACGTTTCTTCACTAAATATATGCTTTTTCCATGATGGCTTTGATTCTTTGTCGAACTCATATAGGTCTCCGTTGGAACTGCACTGCACTATAATATCTTAGCATTGGAGTAATCTAGTAACAATATTCTTACTGACTGTAAGCTGCGAACTCCTATTAATAATGTCGATCGATAAACTACATAAAAAGGCATAGTGTTGAGCTGCTACTAATGAGTTGACCATTTGCAATGTTCAATCTATCAGCAATTTTTTATGTCTATCTCACCCACATGTGAAGATGCAGAAAAATATTCTATTTTGGAAGAGTACTTTTGCATTGTCCTACCCTACTTCTTTCTTTCTTTCTTTTTTTTGAAAAACTTTGTATTTTGAGAGTTTGGTCAGGACTGGAGCTGAGCACACCGGGACATTCTAAAACCACTAGGCTGAAATGAAAGTGTCCCCTCGAGTGTCGAGTCTTAAAAATGCACATGCTAGGCATACCTCACTGTGAACAATGTCCCTGGCCTTGCATTTCCAGCATTTGATATATATGATACATCTCCACCTGGAGGACGCCCATGATAGTTCCACCTATTTATTAGTAAATGTTAGGCCATTTTATATTGTGCTTCAGCAGACCATGGAATGGTGTCAAAAGAAGTTGCAAATATTTTGATCTCATAAAATAATTTTAAAAAACACGATATCCACACGCTAATAAAAATCACTGATTGTGAACAGTCCCCAATGTAATGTTAATGTTATTTTCATCATGTAAAAATATAAATAAAGGTCCATGCAATGTATTTCACTTTGTCAACATCCCCAATGTAATGTTAATGTTATTTTCATCATGTAAAAATATAAATAAAGGTCCATGCAATGTATTCCACTTTGTCAACGTTGCAATTTTTTATCAAAATTTGAGCTATTTACTACAATCATGCAAAGCCGATGCAATTGATTATACATCTTCATACATCATACCTGAGAGGCTGAAGTTCTGTGACTTCAAGAAGCGACCCATTCATGATAGACAGAAAAAGTTTGCTGCTCACAATGAAGCATTATGTCAATCAATGCATGTCGGTTGGTTCCAAATCAGCTATTCAATCCTTATGTCCAATATTACTGTTACATAGAAGACAGCAGATATAGACTCTCACCTTCCATCAGTGGATACAACTCCGTTTCTTATACGTAAGGCTTGATTTCCTGATTTTTCACCAAGGTTGGTTAATTGTTGACCAGAGTTGAAAATCATCTCTGTCCAGATTGGCTGAGCATGTTCATTTAGCTGTAGCTGAAATATTTAGATATGACAGTCAAAACATTATTTGCTACTAAGTGAATCCATTCAAACAGTCAACTTCTAACTATTTATGTTTCGCTGATTCAGAAATGCAAATAACACAACCCAAATTTTGTTTAAAAAGTGTAATCAGTTCATCTTGTTTCTTTTTATGTGACACGACCCAATTCCATTATTTTTTTATGTATGATGTAATTTTCTCTGTTTTGTGGCTACTTTTATTGTTTGCCGTTTTTCCTGATTACTTTTGCTTTGATGCAACTTTTTCTGTAATATTTCCTCCATTTTTTATGCCTACGACCGCTGATCTTCACTCAG
>BCLG01000717.1:75231-106464 GCA_001602295.1 Zoysia matrella | reverse complement strand
TGGATCAGCATATTAAATTTTGTGCACACACAAGTTTTAAACCCCCGAAAAGTAGAAAATTGAAAAGCAACAGAATTGAACCAAACTTTTTTTTATAGGATTTAAATTTTGAACAGGGTAATGGACAACTGTTATATTGCATAAAAGAATGTCGAAAAATATGAAAGGATGCCATATAAGACTACATGAATAGAACCACAAGTTTGAATAGGTTAGAATCTTTAGAATTAGACCATGGAGTGCAACTTACCTGGTAAAGGATTCCATCCTCAGAGAGAGCAAGAATAGTTGTATTCACAATGAAAGTTGCCATTGCATAGCCAGCTGAAGTTGGGAGTTCATGAGGAGCAATCACCCACATCACCCCATTCCAGAACCTCTCGTAGATTGATCCACTTTGGCCTGTTACCCAAACCGATGATTCTGACATTCTTGTCAAGGAAATCCTTTTCCTTATTGGCAAGGCTGGATCATTTCTTTCTTCTGCATCATCTCCATCAAGCCTTAAATCCTTCTCTCCACTATGGACTGAAGATTGGCCAGGTTTCCTTTCTTGTTGCTTGATTGATCCTACCTTTGTGCAGGTACCATTGATACAGGACATCAAGTTGAACGGCATGCTTATTTCCACCCAGGTGTTACTCTGTTCCTGGTACGCCCAAAACTTGTTCGTCTTTTGCTCAAACCTTGCTTCTTGCCTCGAGCTCGGATGTGGAGGACACCATGAATGAGCAGAAACAATGGACTCTAGAAGAACACAAGTTACAGAACATATATACCACAAGAGGAATAGGTAAGATCGACCATCCATGGCCTTCTAATAGATCTTTATCCCTTATATCGATGCATGGCAGCTACTGAGGTCTTCTCTATAGTAGCACAGTCATCTGAGGCGAAGCCTGGAGAGCTGGAAGCAGGATATCACAGAGTTTCTCTCTCGGAGAAAGGTAATACTGGAAGTACCTCCCGTACTTGGCTGTTCTGCAGTTTGGAATAAGTACCTGCCGATGCAAATTAATATATCAGCGAGGGGTATCTGTATCTCGGTGTAAGCTATCAACTGTTACTTGATAAAGGCTATAAAGTCATATGGATGGTACCGTGGTGGTTTGATTTCGTTTTCCGCTTGCTTTTCATCTATACTTTCTCACCTGTCGCTGTTAATCTTTCTCAAAAATAATATTGTTTTAGTGGATAGTTGTTGCACCTTCACACCTCCCACACATTTCAGCTCTGTTTGAAATGATGCTGATCTTTTACTGAATAATTTTTATGCCTATATGGTAGGGAGAGAAAGCCATGGGAATCTTTGAGATATTTATTAGACATGGTTGTGGAATCTGATGTTCAATTCAACGGGCCGAATAATGCTCTTTATTATCAATGTTCGTGCAGTAGTCCTTTTCTCCATCTATTCCTGAGGTTGATGGTTGCTTAAGAGTTCAAATGTCCGTATGCAACTTGCCAAAGCTAACCACCGCTGATGACCCATGGCTGCAGTCTGTGGAGAGAACAGGTGAAAGGAACTTCTTTGCTGATATCAGACAGAAGAAAACCTTTCACGTTGTTTGTCAGCACCTGCCGAAGGGAATATCAGGTCTGGCTGATTGATCTCCCGAAGTCAGCTGAGCTGAAACTTTGGAGCCGGCGTGGGCGTGGGTCCTGTTCTGCGTCGCCCTTGGTGTTTAAAATACCGAGGAGTAGTGTATACTTCCTTCTTTCCATTCTGTAGTTCTTTAGCAGTAATTTTCAGTATCCAAGATTAGCATCTTGTTTATGCCTAGTAATGTGTGTAGTCAAAAGTGATCTCACCTTCCTCCTCACAATATAATAACAAAAGGACAGGTCACAACGTTCTAGTTAGTATGTTGATCTGTGATTTCCAAAGGCCACTAATTTCCCTGCCACATGTCCTAGCATGTACTACTGCTGGTACTTGCTAGTGACACCTCAAATCTATTTCCAAATACCGCCAATTTTCTTTCAGTTGAAAAGCTGTACTCTGTTTCAACATCTTCCAATCTCTGAGCTGCCTTACTTCAGCGCATACACATGGGGCGGCTGGTGACGATTCCTTCCTGTACCTCTGATTTGCAGGTTCCTAAATTCCTGTAGAACCGTGACCAGTTAGCACCGCATGATCCATGGCCCTTGCCCTCGCAAAGATTGCCGGGCTCAGGCTGAACTTCCGTTTGGTTTGATAACCGTGGAATCATGTACGATCTGGGGGGAAATGGAAAAGGATGCCTCGCGTCGACGTGGTAAGGACGTGCCGCACATAATGAGGCTTCTAGGTCAGTGATGTCGCAATCCGTTTTTGTTGCACCGTCTTGTCGTAATGAAGGGAAGCTGTACAGGTGCGATACGCGGATACGCCCAGTGCAGTAGATTAGCTTCCGTAAGGCAGAGCTTATAAAAACTTCTGTTTCCTTATTAACATGCTACCACCCTTTATTGCGAGAGTTATCTACAATAATTCCTATGGATTTCTTTGTCGTTGTAGCATCGGTACGTCACAGGGTGATTCCTATGTACGCGGCACTCTTGCCTGAAAGGTTGCTAACTGACTTGATCATTGACTCGAGTGATTGCAGGATCATTTTCACGAGGGAAGAAGGTATGCACCTGACGGTTGGTACTCAGAGACGTGTACGGTCCCAACTGGCGTACTCCACATAATGCTAAAGGTAACGCCATCGGTTGCTAAGAATCTCTACGCCTGGCTTGAGAATCTCTAGGAATCTTGATCACTTGGTTAAATAGTAACTCTTGCTGGGCCCGATCTGAAAATAAGATTCCGTCTTCCATTGGTGACGTTGGAATTAAGATCCAATATCATTGCATCTAACAACAGCAGTGCCTCCTCTGATAATTGAAGCCGTTGGTGCGCCAGACACCACGATAGCACCGAGGCACCAAAGCATGGGCATCAAGTCTTGGAAAAAACTGCCCTGTTACTGTACGGTCCATTCTTTTGATAGTTTCTTTTTATTTTTTTCTACTACAATTTGTGAGGGCGTGAAATAGATGCAACACATTTCTTTTGCATTTTTTTTCAAATCGTTATTCTGTTTCGACAACTCTTACAAGTGGACGTCATAATCCGTTACTGGTTACACTCGGTCCAAGTAGGCAACCGTCTAGATCGGGCAACACGGCGATGCGTCTCAAATTCATTTGTCACGGTCACGGGGAAACGACGCGCGCCCTTGATCTGACGGTGGCTCAGCATGCTTTTTTTTTTTTTTTTTTTTGACACCGACTCAATCTGCTTTTGGTGTAGATAAGATTGTGACTCAAGAGTTACATGGGAAAGGAGTCATCATAAGATAAGATCGTGATTCGCGACTCAGGAAGGGCTGTTTAGCAGCTAGGTCCTACGGCAACGATTAGCTGCGAGTATCCTCTCTTTGATGTCCTTCAACGTATTCGCCTCTATCGTAGCCTTTTTTCATCGACGTCCTTCAGTGCATCTGTAGTGCGGAACTTTGGCATGATGCTTCAGTATCTGTAACAAGGCTGTCCAGGCTAGGCCCAACCATTGCAGACGAATTAATTTAGACCAGCCCAATAAGCAGTTCAACCCGCTGTTTGCATCTCAAACGAGTCAACAAATTCTCGTTCAGTGATCTTACATTTTTAGAACTCTTTATGTCGGCATTGTTTTTAAATTGATGTTAACGTTAACTTTTAATTTTAACTTTGATTATTGATTTTATTTAAAATATTAATTTAAATCTGTAAAATTTTAAGTTGTGATTCAAATAACTGTAATGATAAATTAAATTAAAATAAAATACATAATATTTATAAATGGAGGCAATTTATCTTACGATCTCCACCGTGTGCTCCAATTCTTCTAAATGCAAAAAATGAATCCTATGAAACGATAGAGCTATTCCAAACGAAGGTTACTGGGGTCCTGGGAGATGATCAGATAGAGCTAATACAGATTAGCCATCATTGCGGCCAGTCAAACCAATAGGGAAACAAATTCGTCATCATCTCATCTCCACCGATTCAAACAACAGAGGCAACTAATCGAAGAACAAGTATACCCAGAAGGAGGCCTACCCAAAAGACGAAAGCGTTGTGGGATGGAGGGATGCATCAGATCTCCAAGGTGAAAAAAGGTTGTTGCATCACGGAAGGCTCAGATGCAAATTACCCATAAACTTGTGACTCCTCATATGCATCCAACACAGATCAACAAGGCACCAGGATGATTAACCGAACAACGAAGACGAAAGCGAACAGATCGGAAACGGATCGACCAAGACGAAAGGCGTAACCAACCAGAACACATCGACAAAAAACAGAGAGAGGCGGGTAGATGCTGCGAGCTCCTCAACCCTGCGCGACGCCCGGGTGCTTATATAAGGTGGGAGTGAATGGAAGGAACCTGGCGGCGGCGGAGGCGGCGGGCTAGGGTTTTCTCAGGGCCTCGGGGGTTCCTAATGTTCCTTCCCTCTGCGCAGCATTCGCATCGGACGGCTCGGGAGGTACCAGTCAGGCAGTCACCCGAATCGCCGACGGGCGGCCTGGGCCGAGGTCTCGATGGCCCGGTCAGCGCGACGCACGGAGTTTTCGTCTCGGTCCATCCGGCCTCCCGTGGCCCAACGAATAAGATGAGGCCCACTAACAAGCTCCGCTTTGGTCCAGACTTCCTCCTGAGCTGTGCCAGGTGCATGTGCATAGACTACCCGACTTGTTTGGCATGGAAGAGCAGAGCAGAGTTTGGCATGATCCTCGCTTGAACTCTGTTAAGATTCAGATTGAGGATAAAAGGGCCCTCAAACTGAGCCCGCTCAACCTTGCGTGAGATCAAAAGATATCCATCACTGCCTCTTACGTCAACTCAGAATTGAAAGCAAAGTCGTGGTACAGCAGAAAAAGGTTGTAATCATCAATTCGGAAAGAGTTAACATCAATCGCTTTTTAATAAATAGATACCCCTCCGTTCTTTAATTGGTATTGTCGTTGACTTTTAAATTCAACTTTGACCATTCGTTTTATTAAAAAAAAATTACACATTTGAGTAATTTTTTTGAATAAGACGAATGGTCAAAGTTGATTGTAAAAGTTAACAACGATATCATTTTAAAAACAGAAGGAGTAATTGATAATCACAGAGATTAAGAGAGATTAACACCAGGACAAAAAGATGCCCACCCTTTCCAATTATGCTGCATGCCAACCTTGTCCTTCAACGCAATAACCTGCTCTAAATGCAAGGAGTTCCTGTCATATACCAGCAATGGACTGGGCCACAAGGGCAAGTCAGATGGGCTTTGTACTTCTAATGGGCCATCAGGAGGTCATCTCCTTAATCAAGACAGCAGCACCAACGGAAGGCATCGGAGAGAATACCTCGGCTCCTCTTTCCTCTCTGGTTATTGCTTGCTGCCTCTCCTAGATTCCAGTCTCTAATCCTGCTGCTGCCCTTCTTGTTCTCTGTTCTAACTATCGAACTGTTATTGTATAGAGTTTGGTACGGGGAACTTCCTTGATTTTGTATTTTGATTCTGTGACTTGGTCTGTGCTTGTGCTCTGTATCAGGCATAGTGGGGAAAGGAGCATAGATCAGTGATATAAAAACTATCCTGAACAAACCTTGCAACGATGATACAGAAAAATGAGCACCAGCAGCTGCGTCAGTTTCGATCCCTGGGTGGGAGAGCAAAGAAAACTACAGCATTCAAACCTTTCATTCTGGAGTCTACATCTCCACTGAATGATCGGCGTTACCTATATGTCATTGGACACCGATCGAGAGCAATAATAAGTAGTAGAAAATACGCGCAGCAATTGCCGCGCGTATCCTGTATATTTTTGTTGCGTATCTCTAAATGAAACAGTATATTTTAAATTTATTATTTAACAAATAAAAACATAGTTGCTTTAACATGGATGACAAAGTTATATAAATATATACTCCGGTCTCAAAAAAAAATTGTCGATATAGTCTTTAAAGCATAAGTGTGATCCTTATTATCTATAAAATATTTAATAAAAAGTATCATCGGTATATTTTTTAGAAAGTATTTTTAAAACAAATTATTTCTAATTTTGAAACTTAATAAATTTAAAATTATTTCTAATTTATATTGGCAATCTTTGATTAAAACATTGCGTTCAAAGCTAATATTTTTTTTAACCGGAGTTGTAAGGAAAAAAAGATTGAATCTTATTTCTCACAGTAATCAATGAGTATTTTTAGGAGATAAAACAATTTAAGTTATCTAAATATACATTTTCATTACATATAAAAGTCTTTAATTATAGAATATACTTGTAAGACATAAAAGTAAAATAAATTTATAAGAACATCTCTTATATCTTTTAGAATAGTTCTATTGACCCTTCGTTCCTAAATTATTATTTACTGTAGATTTTTAATATCATCTTGGACTATTCAACTTATCTAAAAAATTAATTCAAATATGTAAAATTTTAAGTTGTGATTCAAATAACTTTAATGATAAAGCAAATTATAATATATAAAATTTATAAAAAATTAAATATGACTATAGTCAAAATTTATGTTAAACTTAAAAAAGCTAGAGTGATGGTACGGCCGTTCATGTCTACTCCCGCCGAGTAGAAGCATGCTCCTACGTTGATCGGAGAAAAGATTTTTTTCTTCTTCATAATATCTACTGTTAGATTTTAATTCAACAATTAATATTTTTTAAGGTGACGTGGCGCAACGATGGTTGAGAGAATGCTTGCGCTTTAATATATAAAGATTTGCAACATAGATCGAATGAGATTACAATATGGCTGAAGAAAGATCATAATATGCAATTTTAGTGAGCAAGACAATGAAAATCATCTGCAAATAAAGGCTACGCTGTGTCGAATTCAAATCAGGTTACTAACCCAGCAAAGATAAAAGGCGTCGAAGGCGAGGCATGTTTACTCGCACAGGTAAAAGGCAACTTGTTGACGCCGAATCGGATCCGGACCAACACACCGCTCGTACGTCCATGTGCGGGAACGTCGGTGCTTCTTCAATGCCGGGTTTTGACTGCACCTGGAAAATTCTGACTCAGGAGGGACCCCGTCGGAGGAAAATCGTCCTAGGTTGATCCGGACTCGGTCAAGTCAACCGGATCGTCCTCAAACATCACCGAGACGAAAGAAGAACAACAAAACGGGGTCGAGTGAGGGGATTAGGGTTAGAGAAGCGCAAAATGTAAAGGCAAATGGTTTAATCGATTGGATAACCCTCAATCGGCCATGGGCCTCTGTTTTGTAGAGGTGGGATGGTCTTATCCCGCAGGACAACGGATCCTTAAATTAGTAAAAAATTTGGAATTGATCCGCTAAAAACATTTTTAAATCGACACTACCAGAGTTTCCGGTAAAGTGTCGGACACTCCGGTAACCGGAGTCTCCGGTATGACGTCGGAGGATCCGTCGTGTAAATCCGAGGGACCTGAGAGGGCCTGTTTTTTGGTGAAGTATCTACACCATAAAGCATTCTAAGCACCAAAAAACACTTAAGGGCGATGGTTTTCTCAAATTCATCGACCATTGCACCATTCTTGGCGATGATATCCTTTATATCGGTCATTCTTCCTCTAAACTTCTTGCCATACACTTGGATGATATTTTTTCAATTACCAGCCATTAAGAGCCCTAGGCAATGACTCTCGACTCATATTTTTCACTATGTATGTATTTTCAGCAATGACTTTTACTATTCGGTATGGCTCTTTCCAACTAGGAGACCATTTTTTGAACTTGTTGCTTCTTGAGCCTACGGGCAGAATAGTTTTTCAAACC
This sequence comes from Zoysia matrella, assembly GCA_001602295.1. NCBI lineage: Eukaryota > Viridiplantae > Streptophyta > Magnoliopsida > Poales > Poaceae > Zoysia > Zoysia matrella. Next base: position 98,673 of record BCLG01000717.1, on the reverse strand, counting down.
AATTCGCCCACCTAAAAAGTTTTGACTTTCACTTTCTTATTGTAGACTCTAGCAACTCTAACCTTGTCTCTCTCAATTTCTTTCAAAGTATTCAAACGCTTATCGGTGATTTCATCGATACTGTCTAGCATTAGAGTTCTATACTCATCGGTAGATAAATTATTTTGTTTAGCTAATCTTAGAGATCCTAGATTTACCTTGACGGGTAAAATGGCCTCTTGTCTATACACAAGTTCATAAGGTGTTACCTTAGTTGCCTCGTGCCTAGATATCCGATGAGCCCACAAAGCTTCCGATAAGATTTTATGCCACCTTTTGAGATGGTCTTCTATCTTTTTCTTAATGAGTCTAATTAACATTTTATTACTAGACTCGACCTGATCATTGGTCTGAACATAATATAGAGATAAATTGAGTATCTTAATTCCGTAGGATTCAATAAATTCTTTGACATGACCGAACGCAAAGGAAGTACCTTGGTCGGTACTCAAAGTTTGCGGTATGCCGAATCTATGAATAATATGCTCGGTAAAGAACTTAATTACCTCTTTGTGCGTCATGTTTTTGAGAGCCACCGCTTCGGTCCATTTGGTGAAGTAGTTCGTTGCTACTAACACGAAGCGGTGTCCCTTCGAAGACAGATGATGTATTTGCCCTATGAAATCCAATCCCCATCCTCGAAATGGCCACAGTTTTATAATGGGGTTCGTCATAGCAGCGGACGCCAATTGAACATTACCAAACTTTTGGCACTCTTCGCACCCCTTGTAGTAACGATAACAATCGACAATTATGGTTGGTCAATAGAACTCAGCTCTTCTTAGCAACCATTTTATTTTCGGAGCCGATTGATGCGTACCACAAATGCTCTCATGAACTTCTCCCATAGTTACTTTGGCTTCATCCTCACCTAAACATTTCAACAGTAAATCATCTCCCGTTCGACGATATAAGTCACCATCAATCAAAGCATATTTGAAAACTACATGCCAAACTTTTCTATCCACACTTTGAGTTAGACTACGAATATATGAAATTATGGGTGATCTCTAATCAAGCGATTCAGCACCATCACAGCTTGATGTGTTAGTATCCGAATGCTCTAGCTCCAATACCTCAAGCATCGGTTTCTTATTGACTGAAAATCTACCTTTACCAACATTGTAACCCGATGCTTGTTGAGCCAACTTATTGGCCTCACTGTTTTCTAACCTAGGCACATGAAGTATGTTGAATTCTTTCATTTTTCTAATGATGTCTAGACACTTATCTAAGATGGCCCTTAATGATCCGTTTAAGCATTGAAAATTTTCAGAAATTTGTTGCACTACTAACAACGAATCACCGAAAGCATCTACATGCTTAACCCCTATAGACTCCAACATCGCTAAACCAAACAACAATGCTTTATATTTGGCTTGGTTATTGATGCAATCATACTCTAATCGGTTTGAGAATTCAAAGCGTGCATCATGAGAGATACTAAAACCACACCAACACATTGACCCTCTTTACAAACCGATCCATCAAAATATAATTTTCAAGGGGTAAAAGTAACGTAAGCAATATCTAGATCATGTTCTAAATCAATCCGATGTTCAACAATGAAATTAGCAACAATTTGACCTTTCATAGATTTCAATGACTCATGAGCCAAATCATACTCAATCAATGCATAAGCCCATTTACCAAGCTTACCAATAAAAATCGGCTTATGCAACATATGTTTAATAACATTGGTTTGACAAGCAACCACATAAGTACTAGATAACAAAGAGTGTCTCAACTTGGTGCAAGCATGATACAAAGAAAAACATAGTTTCTCGATGAGTGTACCTTATTTCCGCATCAATTAGCCGTCGGCTCACATACGTGTCAAAACAGCACCAACTACATCGTCTTCCGCCGCTACGTAAAGATAGAAAGGGACTCCTCCCTTAGGCGCCCTAAGCACCGGCGGCGAAGACAAATATTCTTTGATCCTCTCAAAAGCTTCTTGTTGTTTTGCTCCCCAAGTAAATTCGGCCTCATTCTTTAGCCGAAGAATAGGAGTAAATGCATTAATCTTTTCCGACAAGTTAGAAATGAATCGCCTTAAATAATTCACTTTTTGTAAGAAGCTTTGCAATTCTTTCTTACAAGTAGGCGCTTGCACATTCTTAATTGCCTCTATCTTTTTAGGATCTACCTTTATGCCCTTTTCATGAATTATGAAGCCTAAAAACTTTCTAGTCGATACACCAAAAACACATTTGAGCGGATTCATTTTCAAACCGAAACAACGCATTTGGTCTAAGGCAAGTTGCAAATCGGCCAAGTGAGAATCTAAAGCGGTCGATTTGATCACCACATCATCTATGTAAATCTCTAAGATAACACCAAGTAAATCATGAATGATAAAGTTCATATCTCTTTGATATGTTGTACCCGCATTCTTTAATTTAAAAGTCATAACAACCCACTCAAACAATACTACAAAACCTGAACATCTAAAAGTAGTTTTAGACATATCCTCTTCGACCACGAAGATTTGGTTGTATCCCGCATTACCATCAAGAAAACTAATAACTCTATAGTCGGAAGCATCATTAATCAATATATCAGCTATAGGCATAGGATATTCATTTTTAGGAGTAGCTCTATTTAAAATTTTGAAATCAATGCAAACTCTAATCTTACCAGTGTTCTTCTTTTTCACTGGCACGATGTTGGATATCCACTCCGCATACCTGAAAGGTTTTATGAATTTTGCATCAAGTAATCGGTTAATTTCTTCTTTAATTCGATCATGCATATTCGGGTTAAACCTCCTCATCGGTTGCTTAAAAGGTCTAAAACTAGATTTTATTTGAAGCCGATGTTCGACTAATTTGCGGCTCAATCCGAGCATTTCATTATAGGACCATGCAAAATAATCCACATATTCTTTTAGTAAACCGATTAGCTTCTACTTATAATCGACTTTCAGATTTTTATTTATATAAGTTGGTCTCGGATTATCATCGCTTCCAAGGTTCACCTCTTCAAGAAGATCGACCGATGTGAATCTTTGTCCTAACTTATTCATATCCTCTATTTCCTCGATAGCTTCGCACATATCATTCGTATTGGACCGATAGTGTTTCACTCTCTTTTGCAACCAATTAAGATTAGAATCTATTAAATCATATTATATAGTTGAGCCGATTCTCCATCGACTTTACATTAACCAGTACAAAACCTTCTCTAGTTACACTAAGAAAATCATAATCTGTCAAGTCTAAATCGGTCAAAATCTTGACGGCGTCATGCGGCAAAGAAGATGATTCGACCATAGCAACACAAGCCGATGCATCCGCATGAACCACCTCTACATCATCACCAATACATTGTATTAAGAATTGGTGTAAGATAGAAAGAACATATCTATTGGTATGAATTCAATCACGCCCTAAGATCAAGCTATAACTACCGTGCACATCAGCAACAAAGAAAGCAGTAGCCATGGTCTTGCTTCCAACGATGAGTTTTATAGAAGTGACCCCTTTAGCCTCAATAGGGTCTTCTCCTCCCACACCGTTCAAAGTCATGTTGGTCCGAATGAGCTCGTCATGGGTCTTATCTAGCTTCTTAAACAAAGAATACGGCATTAGATTAACAATAGCATCACCGTCTACAAGCATGCGAGAAATCGGTGAACTATTAATATGACCTCTCACACAGAGGAGTTTCAAATGGTTCTCCGATTCCTTGGGTTTTTCGAAGATAGCACTTTTCGACCTAAAGTCGAATTGTGCCATGACTTCTTCTTCCTCTATAAGCGAATAATCAGAAAGGGATAAACAAATGGTGTTAATGTCCATGCCTTTCCAAGACGGTGTAGGATCGTAGTCCAAGAGGTCGTCGTCGTCGAACTCGGACATGTCGACGTCTCCTATGGGTGAGGGCGCTGTGAACTCCTCTTCCAAGATGGCGTCGGTCAAACCAAGTGGCTTTGGAGTAGCCTTCGCTTCCTCCGTCATCGGTGAAGTAGAAGCTTCAGACTCCTTAACCCTCCACTGCTTACTTTGAGGGACTATCGGTTTGATCTCGTTGAAGATCTCGTCCCTCCTTTTCTTCGCCTCCTCCTCTCGCATCTTTTGGAGGCGTAGCCTTTGAAGCTTCCTCTTTTGAGTGTGGGTCAAGCTAGGCGGACACCACCTCGGTTGCGTGTACTTGGAGGAGCTCTTGCTGTTGCCAGCTTCATGGTCATGTGAAGTCTTTTCGACTGGATCATCTAAAGTGATCGGTCCCGTGAAAACTCCCTCGATTTTGACATCGATTGTGCCGATTTTCACGACACCTCCGGATGCACTCTCTTGATGAACAACAGTGGAGGGAGTAGGTTTATTACCTTGCTTTGGGCGCCATCCTTGCTTAGGCGCGGCGGTGGTCGAGAGTACGTCTAATCCAGGATAAGATTGGAGAGCCTTGTGAAGACATCTCCTCTCGTTCCGTTTCACCCCGTATGAAACGGCGCGTATGGCATTGACGAAACGGGCATCGGTGGCGCGTGCATCTATGGTCCCATGTATGGATGCCACACCGAGAACGACGGACAAGGCATAGAATGGAACCATAGTGGCGGCACTCCGAAGCCATGTGAAGGAAAAGGAGGAGGGGGCCATGCGCATTCATGATTGGCCTCATCTCCTTTCTAGGTGGGCTGCCTCCCTTAGGTGACGACCTTGGCCGCTTCATAGACCGATTATTCAAATCGGTATTTTGATTCTTGTATTTATCCATGAGACGGTCGAAGGCGCTTTTAGTCCCCATCGTCCGATCCGTGGTTTTACCTTAGTTTACCTTCCACTTACCCACCTCCAATTTCTTTGGCTTTATCATTTTAGGCCGTGGAACTTGCCCCCCGGATCTAGAGCCTGGGATGGTGACCTTGAGAGATTCTTGACCTTCGGGGGACTTCTTAAGCATCACCTTCCTAAAAACCCCTTTCTCACCCGAAGAAATAGGCATCTCCTCCCCGATGACGACGTTCTTACTCTTGGTGGTATCGGTTTGATGAGGCCTAATCAACACTTTGAGATTGAGCTCTAGAATGTTGACGGGGAAGAGGTGCTTCTCGATCTGCATTTCTTTAATACTCAATCGTTCCTCATTAAGGGCCGATTGAATCTGTCGACGAAAAACATTGCAATCATTAGTAGCATGAAAATAAGAGTTATTTCATTTACAATATGCCCTGCACTTAATCTCATTCACCGAAGGTAAAGTATATACGATCTTAATGTATCCACCTTTATGCAGCTCATCAAATATTCTATCACACTTAGCTACATCAAAGGTGTATTTTACATCGTCTTTCCAATTCTTATGAACCGGTTTGAGCGAATCACAAGCAAACGATTTGACCTTAGATGGCCAAACGAACTCGGCAGCCAAAATGTCGTTAGAATCGTTATCGAAGTTATCCGAATCATATTCTACGACGTGCATGTTATGACGGGTCTTATAATTATGTTTTATTTCTTTACTTTGGCTCTCTTGAGCCGAAGCCCTTTGTTGGAGGTGAGTGAGTATGAGAAAATCGTATCCCTCAAACTTCTCTCTAAGATGCGACCGTAAACCATTAAAAGCTAGGTCAGCTAAGTCATTTTTAAAAATTGTTAAATTAAAGCATCGGTTCTTAATGTCTCTAAACCACCGAAGATAGTCAACGACGGGTTCAAACCGATGTCAAATGTGATAACTTTAATTCTTTGTTCTCGGAGTAAAAATGATCTTGAAACTTACGCCCTAAGGACTCCCAAGTGTAAATGGAGCCCGAGGATAATGACAAAAACTAAGAGAAAGCGGTTCGGGTTAGCGATAATAAAAACAAACGTACTTTTAAATCTTCACTAAAACCCGCTTCTCCTAATTGTGCTACATATTGATTAATGTGCTCCCAAGTGGTTTTGCTATCTTCACCATTGAATTTGACGAAGTCGGAACCACACCATCCTACGAGATATGGGACCGAATCAAAATACGCGGAGTATGATTTTTGATAAATTCGGTCCCTCCCCTTAAGATCCACTTCTAGCGTCTCACAAAATTGTTTATTTAAGTCCTCCTTAATGCGCGCCATACACTCCTCTATGTTGGCAATGGGTGGCCTAGTAGACGCACTCGATGTGGAGGATGTGCGCTTGTTTTCATGGCGCTAAATATTTTATTAGGGACAGGGCTATGAGGGATTCTCGTACCGCTTGATGAGATGGGCGGTGTGCTATACACAACGGTACGGTAAGGAGGAACAAAGTTAGCCAATTCACTCAATCGGTGTGTGGTCGGAATGGGGATGCTAGTAATTGACTCTACGCTAGTGGGAGACACTACTAAAGCGTTGGTTTGCACGGGTGATAAAAAACTAGTTTGTTCATTAAACGAGTTCAACGGCATGCCATACGTAGAATGTTCTACATTAGATGTAGTAGGCGTCGATGTACTAGTAACATGTGCAATACGAGACGATGATGCAATACTGACATTTTTAGCTTTAGACAAGTTTTTTTTTATCATGTATTGCATATCATTTGTTAAGACATTTTTTTATGTCGGCAAAGTAATATGAAAGGTCTTCAAAAGTAACGGGAGGGCGCGAAGATGTACTTACATTGGCAGCATCCATGGCCGCGTCGTCGTCGTCGACCGAAAGAATGGGCTCCTTCACTTGAGGGATCGCGCATTGGCGGTCCTTCTTGAAACAGGTCAAGTACTTTTGCAGCTCCCACTCCTCACGTGCCTTGCGCACCTCTTCGGAGGCCCTCCGACGTTCTAAGAACGCTTTGCGCGCCTTTTCGGGCAACTCCTCCAAAGATGGTATGATGATGTCTGTCGTGGAGATCTCGGAGATCATGGTGGAAACGAAGATTCGGTTTGTGCAACCGAAATCACTCGTCCTCAGCGGAGTCGCTAAAAAGTGTGTTGGCGTCGAATCAGGTCCGGGCCAACACACCGCTCGCAAGTCCGTGTGCGAGAACACCGGTGCTTATTCAACGCTGGGTTTGGGCAGCACCTAGAAAATCTTGCCTCGTCTTAAGGTTGATCCGAGCTCTATCAGGCCAGCCAGATCATCCTCAAACATCGCTGAGACGAAAGAAGAACAGCAAAACGGAGGTCGAGTGAAGGGATTAGGGTTAAAGAAGTGCAAAATGTAAAGATAAATAGTTTGATCGATTGAGATACCTCTCAATCGGCCATGGGTCTCTGTTTTATAGAGGTGAGATAGTTTTATCCCGCAGGGCAATGAATCTCTTAAGTTAGGAAAGAATTTGGAATTGATTTGCTAAAAACTTTTCTAAATCGACACTACCGAAGTTTCAAGTAAAGTGTCAGACACTCCGGTAACCGGAGTCTCCGATATGACGTCGGATGATCCGTCGTGTAAATCCGGGGGACCCGAGAGGGCCTGCCAGACACTCCGATGTACAAAACACCGAAACCGAGAGGGATTACTGAACAATCTGACAAAGTGTCGGACACTCCGTTGGGCCGAGTGCCCAAACCCGAAAAGGCCTACCGGACAGTCCGACACAGTGCCGGATACTCCGGTGGGCGAAGTGCCCAAACCCGAGAGAGCTTACCGGAAGCTCCGGCATTGTATCGGACACTTCGGTGAGGCTATTTTTATGTGACCAGTTTTGATTTTGTTCACTGTAGAAAGCACTAAGTGAAGCATAATCATGTGGTGCAACTATGTGCATACAGTCCCCATTAGTAGTTGTTGACACTAAAGACTCTGAATCTAAATACTGAACCATCAGAATCAAAATATTAAGAAGAAGAAAAAAAAACTTCAGATATAATGAAGCCCCCCTGTATATCAGTTGCTAGACAGGTTTAATGAAATCAAATTTTATGAACCTACAAAATTCTAGTGAAACTGAATCATAAGTTGGTACTTGAAACATGGAACTGTTAAAAATGGATGGCATCAACAACCGCCGATCGTCATCACGAAAGGGTGAAAACATTGTACCAATTAACAAATAAAAATGGAGATAATCCTAACTTTGTATGTAATTTCAAGAGTATAAATAGATCAGCTATAGTTGCTTAAGTTCATAGCTAACTTCTTCTTGTTGATGTCAAGAATGTCTCTCTTTGAGGCCTTCCCAACGATCATTGGATTCCAATTTGTAGATTAGATCAGAGTAATGGTGATGGTAGGAGCAGCATAGATGGAAGGTTAAATTTTTAACATTGAAAATTGAGAGTATTTTGGGCATCAAAACAGAGCTTAAATTCTCATTGTGTGAAGATAACTAATAAACAACGTAGTAAAAGTTTATCAAGAAAGGAACCATTTAGGATCTTTGCAGTACATTGGACAGATTCAGAAGGACACACACAGATTCCCATAAGTGACCTTTATCAAATTTTTAGGGTGCCCAAAAGACACCACAACTTCAGAAAATTATCATGTAACAAAAACAAAGCCTAAAAATTTAGCCGATGTAAACTATCATGTGTCCTTATTATCAATCTATTTATCCAAACCAGGCACAGAAGCCTATGCTAATCACAACCTCCTAGTAAGTTTGCTAATTTTTTTTATATAATTTGCCTGCAGTTGCTATAACTTATGGACATACATTACTAAAAGTTCCAAGCGAATTACTCCAATCTAAAGGAGGGAGTACTACTTAAGTAGGAGTAGCAAACTTATGCACCGACCTGTCAGCTCTTACTTACATGTAAGAAACCTATATATATATATATATATATAGTCACGAGCTTACATGCTGAATTTACAGTAATTCTAAAGCTACTCTCAAATTTATACCAAGGTTAACTGTCAAACCCCCTAGCAACCATCATTTATATCGAACCATTTCTACCAAGCCACCAGATTTAAGAGGGGCACAGGAACATTACACAAACCGAGAGGGTGCCAAAGCTTGAATATCTCTTGGCCGTGATGCCCCTTTCCTGCCTAAAAATCCAAAAAGTAACACCTAAATTAACTCAACCATAAATTGATCAACCCAACAGATAGGAACCAACAGTGAATTTATCAGGTAATTCTTACGAGCTGGGATGGATTAAGAAGCTAACTGCTCCTGACCAGCTCTGGAATCTACCAGAAATGAAACGGGAAACCAACAAGGATCGATTAGAACAAGGCGTAGATCGGGGCGGAAAGCTGAGTGAATCAATAAAGAGCCGGAGTCAGCACGTGTGGGCACAGCATCGCGCGCGCCGCCGCAATGAGCCGGCGTCGTCGAGGCCTCGGTGACGGCAGACTCCCCAACGCCAGGTCCGGCAGAGAGAGAAGGGGTCAGGCGAGAGCAGCTCGGATAACCGCCGTATCTGTTTGCAGGAGCTCGATCATGACGCCACTTGCCTCGGGAAGCTCGATCCCGTTGTCCCCGGTCTCCAGGTCGTTCAACCGGCAGAGGATGGTGGAGGGGGCGGCGCGGGGGTTTGAGGAAGACGGAAGAATACAGACTACCTATATACGATGGAGATTCAACTTTTCTTATCGATCGAACGGCTCAGATTAAAGAAGCGACGTGGCACAATATGGTGCCAGGGAGATGACCAAGTTTCGTATATTAAAGATTGGATGGGTCCTGTCTTTCATTAAATTTATAAAAATAACAATTTCGGATCTTTTTTCTGTAAAAAATAGCTTTGCTTTCGTCCACCATTAAACGAGTAGTATGACTCCTGTCGCCTGTCTAGTGAGCGATAAGGTGCCATGCATACATGGCTTCACACACGAGCCTCTACACGTGGCTCCCTATCAAACTATGAGACATGGCGGCGGGTGATAAGTCTCTCTACCATATGGGAGGACGACATGGATGCAATTAAAAAAAGACCTAAGCTTTTATTTTATTAAAAATAACGCTACTAATAAAAAAAATCTCCGACTCCCGCATGGACCACCTGGACCGAGGCCCATACAAGCTAACAGTCCAAAAAGCAGCACAGTGAAAGATCATACGGAGTAGGAAATTTTCCTGTGGCTCCAACCTCATGTTTTCTTTCTTGTATACCATGAAGGAGCTATCATCATTCTTTAGGAAAGAAATTCACCATTCCATCACTCCAAGAAAATATTCCTACGGTAGGGATTACTTTCAAATTCCTTTGTTTGATCTAAACGGAGCCTAACAAAGGAAAGAAACCCAGTCTGGATTAAAAACGGAACGGAAGCCGGCCGGCGGGCGACCTTGTGAATTTTCTCACGGAATCAACGTGTTACATAAAAAACGTGCTGCACGGATCAGTGCAGGAATTACATAGAGGGAAGATTGAAAGGCTCCGATCGATCGGTATTTGCTCACAGCTGCAGCTTGGGGTATATAAAAGTATGATCATAGCAGCCAATTAGTTCTCACACAAACCAGTACGCAACCATAAAAAAAAAAACATTGCATGTCACACAAGCCAATTATTCTACTACTTTTGAAGACAGACAAACCGGCAGTAGTTGTTGCTGATCAGATCCGCTGGACTGCTTCCCTAGCTAGTCCTTTGCTATAGCACGAACGAGACTTGTCAGAACGTAACCCACAGCACCGTAGCCAGCAAGAGCCAACAGCCATGTGTTCCTCTTATATGTCCAAATCTCCTGCTGGACTTTCCTTCAGTGAAAAAAAAAGGGGGATGGTACGCATGTTAGCAGAGTTGATGAATACTAGGAAATTCAGTTTGGTAGTAAATGAAATCAAAGGACAGTAGCAGAGCTCCTGCTTTCTGTTTGCCTCGATCAATGGCGTGAGGACTCGACGACGAAGCTCTTCGAAAAAGGGATCATCTGTACCTGGCTTCTCGTCCTGCAGACGAAAAGTAGTAGAAACCTAGGCATACGTATTTGTTAGTTTTGGATGTCTGCAGAGTACTGGTAGGCAACCAAAGTTGAGGCGATGTGGCATGAACGACCGGCTCAGCTTAGTATTCGATTGCTTTGCTGTTTGGAAAATATCCTATGGATTTTCGTAGCCTTTCCAATGTGTTGGTTGATCCGCTGTTTGGGAAAGAGCCTATGAAATTTCGTAGCCTTTTCAACGTATTGATTGATTTGCTGTTTGGGCAGCAGCCTACATATTTCGAATTTCGTTGGTTTTTTCAATGCATTAAAATACTATGAAAGAGGATGATGAACAGGGCAGGCAACAAACAAATCAATCCATATTGTCTCCTACACACAGGAAATGGATTTTTTTTTTTTTTTTTACTTTACAACGTGCCGCACGGAGGAGCGCAGGGATTGCTCGGTCACAGCTGCAGCCGTTCTGGAGCTGAGCTCGTTGATTGTTTCCAGCGTTGACGTCCAGAACGGGCACCGCTTACAAGGGTTACTTCAGTCTTCCGCGGATACTACTGTGATTTTATGCGGCAAACTTGCTTGGGGTAAATACCAGACTGAATGGAAGAACGGATTCAGAGAGTTTGGAAGAACATAGGTAAAACTATCAAGTCATGCGTGCGCCTCTTTCCGTCACAACCGAGATTTTGAAACAAGGCATGGTACACTAGAAAAGGGCTGTAATCATCAACTCAAAATAATATCATGCAAGAGAACATCATATTTTTAATAGAGATTGACAATCATAGAGATAGAGAGTGATTAATGCCAGGAACAAAACTTGAGTTCAAAACAAAGCTCCATAAAACAAGGCTTACTGGTAAATGCTATAGTTAAGTCCAGCAGGATCTACTACAGAAGAGAAACTCAAAAGATGGATCCGGGTAGGTGCTCACACCGCTTCTCACTGTTCACCTGCTGTCTTCATGATATCAGAGTCACCTGAATCAGACGCAAAGACAGAGTAAGATCTAAACAATCTCTCCAGACGTTGCAAACTAATGATTCATTAAATGGAGGGAGAGTGTTACCAGGATCAATTATGCTGAGGCAACAGACACGGAAGTATTTACCACATGCCGTACCCAAATCAACATTGTCTGTAAACAAGCACAAACTAGAATTACTCATGAACCAACTTTTATGCAACATCAATGATGTCTGGGATGGCAACTTACTTCCATGGTAGTGGTGGACGGTGACCTTAGCAAGCATAGCATAGTACTCAATCTCAGACTTACGGAGGGGAGGGCAATTGTTAGCAATGATGACTAGCTTGGCTGAAAAAGAAGGCAATGGAGTCAGACTGGCTGCGCCAAAACAAACAATAAACCAAAATAACAGTAGTCACATCCATGTTAGAAGAGAATGGGATGAAGCATAAATCTGACTGGGATACATTGAAGTTTCAATCAACAGATATAGTTACTGAAACACATAACAGGGAGAAGTTAATCCATAAATTCAGAATTTGAAATAGTGCAAAAGAACCCTTCAGAGGAGTGGAGGACACTACTTGAGGCATGCTGTTAAAAATTACATAAGATTAGGTACAAGCACTAAGAAAAGAATATATCAAGATATACACACTCTTGCTGATAACCTGTGATAAAACACAGGCAAAATTTGCAGGATATGGGAGTTATTATGGCGTTGACTCATACACAAAGGACATCTGAATAACATCCATTGGTAATCAGTTTTCAACGCTAACAGATTTGAAACCTAGCAATTACTGTATAAAACAACAGAAACAAAGTATGACAAGAAACATTATAGGTGTAAACAAGAGATTATCAACAAATGAACTGAAGTTGGCAATAAACTAAAGATCTTTAGTACAACACTAATAAAACATCAAATAATCATATCAAGGATCAGAGTTCTGGCTTGGTCTTCTCAAAAGAGAAATTGTATCGCTCAGCATGATCATCGTCGATCATCTGGGGAAAAGGTCATCATATCCTCTATACAATCTAAGAAGCTTCATTAAAATAGAACAAAAAAAAGTAACAGAAGAAAAGGTATCAAATATAAACTCTGGAGGATCAGAATTCTGGCTTGATTCTCAAAGAGAAAGAATAGCGCACAGAATGTTCACTGTCGATCATCTGGGGAAAGGGTCATCATATCCTCCACACATAACATAATGCAAAATAAAAGCAAGATATATGATCATAGAACTACATGTCAAATATAACAAGTTGTCCAGAGAATAAATTGGGGTGTCCATGTAGCCAATAGCATAGCTTTGACTGAGATAATGGGTTCAAGCCCCTATTCTCCTTCTTTCAAACTCGTATTTCAACTTGACATGTAATATATTCACTTGAAAGAGCACAAGAATAAATGCACGGTTACTATTTACTGTACAGTTGCTACTAAAAACAACACGCAACGCAAGAGGGAGCCAATTCCTCTAACTTACTGCCCTCGCAGTTCCATCACTTACACATGGGCCCGGGCACAAATGGAGGCCACATATCAGTGATGGAACTGCAAGGGCTGTTCGCTGTACTGCAACAAATATATGGCACCACCAGCTACTGAACCATAACAGTGAGCCCATAAGAACACAAAGCAGTGAAGCAATTACCTAGCGCATCTGACAAATACACAACGGCCATGAGATCCATCGGTAATCAGTTTCCACGGTGCGCATTAGGAAATTAACGGCAGCATACACTCGTTTGACAGAAAAACGCATGGACTCACTTAACTAGAAAATAGAAATGCAGTACCACGACATATCCTACTACAAGCACAGGCATAAAATAACCAGGAAAGGCGATGGTTGCTCACACTTGGAGTTCCTCAGGGTCCTGAGGACGGTTTTGTAACCGAGCGTGTACTTGCCGCTCTTCACCACAAGCTGCAGCTTGGTGTTGATGTTTTCCGTGGACTTCTTCTGCAGAAACCAAGATAAAAAAAAACGATCTAGAGTTACCTCTACATCCACTAAACCCGAAATGCCAGATACCTTCCCATTCGTTGGAGTATCCATACAGGCTCACAGGCACGTCGACGGAGAGGGAGATGGGAGAAGGGGCTGTTACCGTCTTCTTTGCGGCCACCATGGTTGCGCCCGAGGAAGAGTGCGGCGACGAGGCCTGCTAGGGTTTCGCTCGGCGTCGGCGGGCCGGCGGCTCCTTCTCGGGGGGACTGCGAGGTGGACGAGATGGGTTCGGTGTTTTATAGAGTACGGTGAAGGGTTTGCCCGCTGTGGGCTTCGTTCACTTTGGGCTTTTTGTTGATGGCCTTAATTCAATTAGGCATAATTGGGCTTAAGCAGGCCAGCCCAAAAAATGTCTCGGCCATATCCATTTGACCTAGTCTATTACTTGTTGTTTCTTTTCTTCCATTACTTTGAATTGCTGAGCATGTAAAGGAGAGGTATGAAATCCAATCGAAATCGAAAGTATCAATAGAAGCCAAAGCCAAGGATGATGTTTTGGCGGTCTACTGAATCACACAAACATGATTACGATGACGTATCGTATTGTATCACGCACCATTTTACTCCTATAGTAATATAAAAGCAGTCGCAGATCCATTGGGCGTGTGGCAATTGTAAAATTGTGAATTAGCATAGTTCATGTGAATCTACCGTTGAATATTCATAGGCATATTATTTTGTTTATTAGCTTATCCATTTTCTTAAATCAATTTTGTCATGAGTTTACAACGTGTACCGTCACGTTCTGTTGATTACAGCTCTGAGTCATGCTTCAAAAGAGCAGGAATGTCTTCCTTGATCCGTTAATTATGCATCAGACATCAGTACATGTTTAATTCCTAATGCTTGATGAGATAATACTGAGTGACCGAGAGTGAAAACATGCCTTCCAATCAGTTAGCCTGGAAGTTCAAGAAAATCTTTTAAAAAATAATCTATCCTATAATTCTGTCATTGGTTATTACAGAAGATTCTCTCTGACTGGATCACAATGTTGAAAGAATTACTGAAGAGCAAGAATTTGACAAAACTTATTATACAGTCTTCACCGTGACATAAGCCCAAATAAGTTTCGAGGTGCTGCCAGTTAACCTCTTAAAGCTAAAGATCGACTTGGTATCGAACAAAAATTAGAGGGCAAAAACAATCAGAAGAAAAATATCCACATCTGGTTCTCAGATGCGATCGCAAACTGCATTGGTAAACTCTGATGTGGATGCCTTTCCACCAAGATCAGCAGTCCTGAAGTTCCCATCTGCGATGGTCTTGAGGATAGCATTGTGGATCCGGTCTGCTTGGTCATTGAATTGCAAGTGGCGCAACATCATAACAGCACTCAGCATAAGAGCAGTCGGGTTGGCCAGGTTCTGGAAACAACAATATCAATTGAAACAAAGATGTAGGAATCATAACTCATAATCTCAATTGATTGACAATATCAATTAGATCAAAGATGTAGGAATCATAATTCATAATCTCAATTGATTGATGTCTTATGGAGGTAACATGAACGGGCAATCTTCAATAACTAAAAAGAAAAGATGTACAACATATGGGATTAACCATAGCACATTGATATCCGACAAATAATTTCAAATAGAAAAATAGTGCCACTGCCTTTAAACAAGCAACATGAAATGTCATAAATCATGAAATGGTGCTATCGTCCCACACACAATGAGAAATCACAGAAATAAAACATATTAAACCACAATACGAAGCAGTTATAGAACAGAGACCATGGCACTCACCTTGCCAGCAATATCTGGGGCAGAGCCATGAACAGCTTCTGCCAGACAAATGCCTCCTTCACCAATGTTGCAACTGGAAACCAGCAATAGCAAGTTGATGTTGTATTATAAATACCAAACAAATGTTGGACAGATAGAAACAAGGCTACCTGGGTGTCAGGCCCAATCCCCCGATTAACCCAGCACAAAGATCACTAATAATGTCACCATAGAGATTTGGCATCACTAGCACATCAAAAAGACCAGGATTCTTCACAAGCTGCAAGCAGATAGAGTTCAAAACCAGTTATATCATCAAAAGTAAGAAAACTAATGTTTTTCAGGCAGCAGAACACAATCAACAGCATATCACAATATGAGATCCAGCTGTGAAAAGAACATACCGTCATACAGCAATTGTCAATGATGACCTCCTCATATTGAATTTCAGGATATTTTTCAGCTACTTCACGGCAACACTACAGTTACATAAATAAAAGAAAATGAATAAAATATTAGAATTATTAGGAAACTGTTCCATAATCTAGAAAGAAGAAACAACAGTAGGTTACAAACCTTGAGGAAAAGACCATCAGTCTTCCTCATAATATTGGCTTTGTGAATCGCAGAGACTCTTTCCCGGCCATTGGCCTTGGCATAATGGAAAGCATACTCTGCCACTCTTAAACTTGCTTGGCGGGTAATAATTTTCAAACTTTCCACAACACCTCTCACAACCTGCAAAGAAGGTAGCATGTAGTGAAAAAAAATACTACTGAGAATGAATAAGCAACATAATCATTATCATTACCTGATGCTCAAGGCCACTATATTCTCCTTCAGTATTTTCACGAATTGTGACCAGGTTCACATCATCGTATCTAGTCTTATAGCCAGGAAGGCTGTTGCAAGGTCTGACATTTGCATAAAGTCCTAGTTCCTTCCGTAATGTAAGATTTAGCGATCGGTGACCCTTTCCAATAGGTGTAGCCATAGGACCTTTCAAGCCAACTTTGTTTCTACGCACTGACTCCAGGCTTTCCCATGTTAAAAAACTTTGTGTTCTGGGATCAACTTCTGTACCAACATAATGCTCTTCCCATTCTATGGGTACCCCTGCAACATTGAATACCTAATATAGAAGAAAAAAAGAACTTAACCCTAAGAAATCATTAAAAAAAACTACCTTCTCAAGTATCATATACCATTCAATTTTATTCAATACTACCTCTGTCCCAATAGAAGTTTATTTCTAGCTTTTGTTGACTATGACTTTGACCAATGATTTCTATAGATTCGGTTAAATTTAAAAACCTAGAATTTGTACTTCTAAATTCATCAAAAGAAATACTTTCATAATATATATAATTTATATTATTAAAGTTAATTAAATTTATCAAAATCATTGGTCAAAGTCGTAGTCAACAGAACCTAGAAAAAAAACTTCTATTGGGACAGAGGGAGTAATTAACAACAGTAATGTAAATTCCATTTCAGCTGAAAATTGACAGGTGTGTTCGATTCAATCATTTCACTTTATCAGATCAAGGTGGGCCATATGCATACATAAAGGTTTCACTGAATCAGAGGCCTATCATCACCATACAAATTCCTAATTAGCAGTTGTGCCACTGGACACATCCAAGATAGGACCTCAATAAAAATGGGTCAAGAACTGCCTTAAATAATACTTTGAAACTAAAATGATTAAGGTGAATCAGAAGAAAAACTGGAACAACAGAATTGAAAACTTGTTAAGAGATATCTTTGAAGCTGGCAAGTAGTAAGAATAATAAGCATAAAATTTATGCTCTCCAGTGAGCAAATCAAGGCACTGGCAGTATGAGTTTAAATATCTTTGTAACCAATAAAAACAAACATCATAGTAATCTAGAAGGGTTATAATACTGCCAGATAGATGCAGATAGTATTGTTGTCAGGCTGGATGTGTCCTAAGTAATTCTTTCTGATGATGATAGGCATTTCTAAGAAATCTTCCAAACTAAATTTTGCACAGCAGTAGCACACATGCTGGAGATTGCATTTATTATAGAGCTACAACTTTGCACAGTTCAAAGGTGATTTCTTCACACTTCTGGACAGGAGCTTTTTGCTATTTTAGCACTCCTAACATATGGCTTCTCAATAATAGCATCTTCAACCTGGGTTTCTCTATATTAGCACTTTCAACATTGTCTAACCTTTATAATAGCATTCTTAGATATTTTAAATCATTTTTGTTTCTTTTTTAAATTTCAGTCCTGTTACAAACTTACAGGGTCGATTTTTCTTCTCTCTCTTCCTTCTCTCTACGAAAAGATCTTCTCTCTCTTCATTCTCTCTCTACGAAAAGGAGCTCTGAAGCAGATCTGTGATAGGGGAAGGAGAAGCAGAAGGAGCAGCGGTCGGCACTGGTGCCATAGCGAGGGCGGCCTGCAGCTTCAGCAGCCATGGTGCCAGGGGCTTTTTTCTCTCTCTTCGTGCTCTCTCTACGAAGATGAAGAGATAGATCTCGAACGAAACTGCTACTAGGAGAGAGTAAAGTAAACGGAGAAAAACGAAGGGTAGAGTGGTCAGTTCACAGGGCTAAAAATGAAAGAAAAAACAAAATGATTTAAAGTATCTAAAAAATGCTATTATAAAGGTTAGGCAATGTTGAAAGTGCTATTATAGAGAAACCCATGTTGAAGATGATATTATGGAGAAGCCATATGTTAGGAATGCTAAAATAGCAAAAAGCTCTCTGGACAGAGGTTTGTCTGTAAACCATAATAAATGTCGCAAGAAGAATCCATGAACCAATGAATAATCATTCATTTCTTGGTTTGGGAGAAGCAGAGAAGCCAATCTTTATCATTCTTGTCATTTATTCATTTAACGACAACCTCGCCCCACCTCATTTTAGCTTCTAGAGATTTATGATTTATGATCTAAAGGTGGCTACTGAAATACAATTCAGTTTTTTTTAAAGAAAAATACCACTCCTAAGCTATAAAAGCCATATGCCCATATCTGTGTCCCATATGGTGTGCATCAGTGCACAGACATGTGTACTCATATAACACGGTGTAACAACTTTAGAATATTTTTTAGCCTGAACTTAAAGAGTAAACATTCTATGATCGAATATCAATCAGATCGATCAGCATGTTACAGGAAGCAATTTTGTTAATCAAACAAACTTCTTCGTAATCTAGGTAATTGTACCCCGAGTTACAAAAATGATAGCCCGCAACAGAAGCAGTTCCATACCTGCTTGACTGACTCCGCGATCTCAGGCCCGATGCCATCACCAGGGAAGAGCGTGGCGCGGACTGTCTCCCCCGACGCCGTGGAGAAGGGTACCGCACCCGGTCTTGTTATCCGCGGCAGGACGCCGCCCTGCTGCAGCAGCCTGCGGAGCGCCATGCCTCCCCCACTTCCCTGCCACAGACGAAGCACGCACGTCAACCCAAACAGCCGCCGCGGAAAAGGAACACGTCAAAAAAAGCTGATCGACCGGAGAAATCAGTGGCCCCCGCCCGAGGAACCGATCGCGCGAAACCCTACAGATTCGCGCGGAATTCGATCGAGGCGCGGGCGTGAGAGGCGGCCGAAACCCAATCGAACGGCATGCGACCTGAAGAAGCGAGAGATCGCGGGGAAGGGGGGTCGTAGGAGGAAATGTACCGGAGGTCGAGGACTCGCAGATGTTCCCGGCGGCGACGGCGAGGAGATGGGAGGAGGAAGGGAATGGGAAGTGGGGAGGGAGAGGTGGTGTGGGGAGGGAGGCGACTTGTTGCTCAGGCCTCCTCCGAGTTATCTGGCCGTCCATGTGGATCGGTCGGCTGGGGTTCGCCCGTGATGATCCAGGCGAGGGAGTCGTAAACATGACATGGGTTTCCTTCTTTTTTCTTTCTTGCGGAGCAGAAGAAAAGATCGTTTTCGAGTTCGTCTCGCAGCCCGATTCGATTCCAAATTTCTTTGCGATCCCATTTTTATTCCAAGTTGATCGGTCGGAACACACTTTTTTTCACAAGCTTACTATGGCCGTCATGTACACCAACTTTGATAAAAGTATCTCCAATAATCCCTCATTAATCTTTCTAAATCAATTTTTTGGAAAAAAAAAATGTGAAAAAAAAACTTCTTCCAAAAGTCTTTCCTAAACTTCACCAAAATACACCTAGAAAACCAAAATACACCTAGAAAGAGGGAGATTTCTGGGCTCCCCTATCCTTCCTTCCGTGTGCTGGATCGTGAAAACGCGACAGTGATTGCGAAGTCGCACCCCACCGACGACCGCTGCAGCCACCGTATATTGGTCAAAGCTTCCAGCGTATAGCAGCTATCTATGATAGTGAAGACGAATGACACATGCAGCTTCGAGCCAAAGGTTCCAGGCTTCCAGCGCGGTGGCAGCCCTGTAGGTTCTAGCGTGGCGGCTACAATCCGAACGAAGAGCGTCGTGGATCTCCTGATAATCTTATCATTTGGTTTATAGTTGGGCAGTTTGTTTATTTGAGCCAAAGTTAAATAATATTGGAACAGATTTAAAGGAATTGTTAGAGAAGATGAAGAAAATAGGTCCCAAAATTTTTTAGGAAGATCCCAAAGGAATTTTTTGGGAGGAATTTTTTGGGGACTGTTGGAGATACTATTAAGAACGGGAAAAAATTCCCCATCTTTTTGCAATAATGGAAAAAAAAACTAGGGCTGGAGAATTAACTGAATTCCTCTGTTCAAGTTGCCAAATATTCTATTCGAGATCCACAAATTTAATCCGAACACATGAGACTATGAGAGATTCATAAGCTAAAAGAGGTGTGCCACTGGAGGACCGGAAGCGCTCCCAAAATGAGACGCCTCAAAAGCGATTTACTCCGTCTCCGATTGCTAGAAGCGAAAATATTCACCAGTTCGATGGAATCCAGCGCCTAAACACAGGTGCATCGCTACACTATCTACTTCACTCAGGAAATGTGCCCAGTAAAGTCAAGAGGCGCTTCTCGTCGGCCCCATATTATGCTAAACAAGAATCGATGACAAATAAATGCAGTAAAACGAAAATCGTCTGGATCATTGTCGACAAGTGCCAACCACGATTACGATCGCACGTGTCCTGATGAAATGCTGGTTCTGCTTTACTCTCCAATTGACATGCCATACCCGAATTTGTAATCTTTCTTCCAGTGATCAA
The DNA here is from genome assembly GCA_001602295.1 of Zoysia matrella. Taxonomy (NCBI): domain Eukaryota; kingdom Viridiplantae; phylum Streptophyta; class Magnoliopsida; order Poales; family Poaceae; genus Zoysia; species Zoysia matrella. Next base: position 77,968 of record BCLG01000717.1, on the reverse strand, counting down.
TCTGCACAAGATCACGGAGTATAGTAAGGGTCCTTCAACGCATTAAATAACTCAGAAGCAACATTGATCAGAAAACATCCGAAGAATCAACCCTGACTCCTGCCAGCACTGAATCCACTCACAATTCTACAATTTCAATAACAAATGCAATCCAGACCATGCACGTCAGACACAGATTTAAATAAAATAAACATGCAATTTCCATGCAGAGAAAAAGAAATGGCAAACTGAGCAGAACCATTTCCATGAACAAAGCCCATGTCAAACTCTACTAGAATCGTCTGAGGTGCCAAGAATGAAGAGTGCATCTATATTTTCATCTGCAAATGCCTTCAGATTCATTAATTCACATCTGATGAACCACGAGCACCGCTATTTGATCCACAGAAATTTCTAGTATTCCACTTCATTATGACAGAAATGACTGACTACTCAAAAAGGGGTGTTAATAGAAGGGGGACAACAGAAAAATAGAAACAGACCATATGGTACAGAAATGTTTGATAAAGAATAAATAGTGTTGCAAGCTAACCTCAGCAGAAAGAAGAAAAGTGAGGCCTGGAGCCAATCGCTCCTCCAAAAGTGCAGAAACTATGCCATTTGTATCCATCTTCCCCCTCAATCGACACTGCAATATTGAGAAATGACATTTTCAATTAATTTCCTGGTGAGGTGACATAAGTTGAATAGTTGAAAGCTCCTAAAACTTTCAACATAATTCTTCACACATATTCTCAGAAAGAAAAAAGTTGGATAGCTGGAAGCCAAAAAACTCTCAGCATAACTCATTCCGTAGAGGGAAAAAAAAATGTAGAAATGAAAAAATCTGCTGTGATAAAGCATTTTACTCGCAAGTTCTAATTCTAATGTCAGGCTGAAGCAAGACCAGGATACCTGTCTCAACATATAATCATAACCAAAAGTTGCAGTTACTTCCTTTGACATCTGATTGTACATGAAATCGGATGCCAGGGAAACCTGCACATGGAAAGCTTATGGAATGAAGCCGCTAAAAAAGAACAGAAAAAATAAGTATTCAAAACGATACAAAATAACACTAACCTTATCTGATACTTTCTGGACATAACTAAGTGCAACCATTCCAGTTGTTGCAATTTGTCCAGTTGCAACCTGCAAATATTGTGACATGGCTCCATCAGATACAGATCAAATATTTTATTTCCATTTTCATGTAAGTAGCCTTGTTAACAATTCGTTATATAAAATAGTTTACAGATGCTACAAAACACTAAATTCGTAAAGAAACAGTTTGATTTTTATCAGATGATTACAACATTTTACTATTTTAGAGTCCAACTGGAAAACACCTTTTCATTATGACACTTCTCAACACGTCACAAAACTCTATATGTGCATAATTTTAACTTCAACCAAGGAAGTACAGCACTGAATTCTTCTAGAAGTCTGGGAAGGTTGACTTCAGGAAGTCTGAACTAGTCGCTACTTCTTGACAAAGCTGCTAAGAAATTTCAAATTCATAAGTGAAGACTGCTTATGAAAGCTTATTAACCATTCTATCCAAGATGCCACATGAAGTTCTTCAAAACTACAATTTAATTGTTTTCAGTATATATTAAATCTTCAGAGTTCTTTTAAAATTAGCTAAACTCCATCTTTGAACACATTTATGCCTTGCCTGAGGGTGTCTAGGCCTGGAATTAAATATTTAAATAATTTCTTGTACAGGTTAAATTTAAATGTTCGGAAATCCTAGCAGCCTTTTCAAAAACTGTACAGTCCAGTCCAGAATACAGCGCGCAGATAAAATGTACTGGAAAAGATAAGAATATCCATTTCCAAATGTGGATATCCACTCTAATATGAATACCACAGTTTCATATCGCACAACATCACGATAATGGACTTTTTAAAGTTGTCAATAATGAAACTTACAAAGTTCTTTGTGTCATAGCGAGCAACAAGACCAACTCCTGATTTTCTTTGTTGTCCAAGCCAAAAAGCTTCAGTTCCCAAGGAGAGGTTTTTTGTGACACTCTGAAATGCATAGACCATATATATTAGATTAAGAATCCAGCTGATTGAAATGGCAAAACAAAATATTTCTAATGCATGAACAATTCCTGGAAGTTCATTCTACGTAACAAAAGAAACAGACACTACACTGTGACGGTCAGAAAGCGTAGACCTCTATCCCTACTCGACTATATCCTCCAGTCTGTTCAGAATCGAAGAGAAAACACCACTAGGTTGACTGGTTAATATTCGAGCCATAGTTAGGTTTGCATGAGCTATTTTGGTTCATTAGGCTTCAAAACATAGGTAACTACCAAGTATCTCTGGAGTGGACAAAAGAGAGTAAGATCGATACGTTCTTTTGTACTACCAATCATTGCAGCACAACAATAAGCACTTTCAAAATTGGTACTGGTTAGGATTCCTACTTTACCAGTGAGAAAGAGAACTGTGAATAATCACAGATGTTAAATGATCACCAGTTACAATACTTGGAAACATTCACACCATATCAATAAACAGGTCTAAGGATGTGAATTTGTCGAGCATTATTAATTGACTATCAAGAAATAGGTGGATAAAGTTTATGAGGCACAATAAACTGTATTTCCTATGCCACATGTGCAATATTTACCTGGATATAATTCCCACCATAGAACTCATTGTTCCCAATTTGAATTTGAGATCTATAATCTTTGCCCTGAAATCAAAGGGTAAAAATTAACAAAGTTACAGTGATATG